>PVJX010036529.1:0-17535 GCA_004027295.1 Dolichotis patagonum
ATCTTGTCTTTCCTGCTCACTGGCTGCAATCTTATCTTCGAGGTCTGAAATTCTATCTTCACTTTCATTGAGGTGGTTTTTACAGCTTTCAATAGAATTTTTGATTTCCTGTATATCTCTTTGAATCTGCTTTATGCATTCTGTTTGTTTCTTATATTGTTCTTTGAGGGATTCTATCTGTTTGCTTTGTTCCTCTAATGTTTTAGCTGTGTTTTCACTAGATACGTTCACTATTTCTTTCACTATTTTTATCAATTCTTCTTTTACCTGGGCAAGTATTTCTGGTTTGGATTTCTCCATAGCTTTCCCTATTTGCATATTTATTTCATTTGATATCATTTCAGACATTTCAGGTGTATGGCTTCTTTTTTCTTCCATGTACATGGCTTCTAAGCTTTCTTGGGGAGGGCTAGGGCTTTGAGCCTGCCTTTTGGTCTTTCATTTTGTCATTTTTCTATATTTCCTTACTTTGAGCGGTGTTCCAAAGCTTTGTCTTCACCTGTGGTGAATTACCTGTTACACCCTCAGTTCCTGGAGGGGCAGTGGCTCCTCCACAGGCTCTTGGCCTCCTCTCAGGGTCCTAACTCCCCTTTTTGGGCTCCTGGCTCCCTAATTTGCAAGGCAAATGCTGGGTGTGGTCACCCCGGAGCCTGTGGAATCTCAGGCAGTCCAGGCCACGGTGCTTTCTCCCAGGCAGGTCTCCAGGAGGTTCCCTGCAAGTGAAGGGTGGGCCTACAGGTCCCAAAGAGTCAGGCCAGAATGTTGGTTTCTGAAAAGTTCCCGGTCCCAAACAGACCTGGCCAAGATGCCAGTCTCCACAATATTCCCACTCCAAACAGCCCGAACCACTCTGCGGGTCTGAGAGTTTCGGGTCCCAAACAGACAGGCCGTGATGCTGCTTTCTGGGAGACTTCCTGGGGGTGAAGGGCGGGGCTACGGGCCCAAACAGACCTGGCCCAGATGCCGGTCTCCAGGCAGTTCCCTGTGGATGAAGGGCGGGCCTACCAGTCCCAAACAGTCGCGCTGAGATGGAGGTCTGCACAGACTTTCAATCCAAACAGCCCAGGCCACTCTGTTTAACTTGGTACTTCTAATTTCATCATTTTTGTTTCATACAGGGAACAGGACCATACACAAATTAAGCAGGAAGAGACCAATTTCCACCCAGTTAAAAATACCCAACTGAATAAGATAACCACAGGCTTCTGGTACAGGGTTGTCCAACAAGGTACCATTAGTGTTTTGGATGGGATTTTTCTTCATTGTGAAGGACTGGCCTAAGGAATTTGATCAGGGTCTCTGATTTCGGGGCACTGTCAATAGCCCAGTCCTCTCCTTTGGAGAACCAGGATAAGAAAGGGTTCCTCCTCATGCATGGCATGAATGAATAGGAAATTCTAGGTCTCCAGGCACAACACCCAAACTACAGACTAAATTGCAGACAAATAATTGGTTCAAAGTCGGATCTCTAGGGGAAAATACAGGATGCCTGGTAAAATTGTCTCTTAAAGAATGAATTTTTTTGCATAAGTATGTCTCCTAAATTTAATTGGGTGTAATGGAATTTTATTTGCTGTATAATCAAGCAAGCCTAGTCCAAGGTCAGTGGGCAGAGGCATAAATCAGGAAGTAGCAGACTACGACTTCAAACCAGGTCTGTTTAGTTTTATTTCTGACCCTGTGTGCTTTGTAGTGCTCTGTACTCCCTTCTGCATTTGTTGAGCAGCTTTCATGCACAAAATCCACACCCAGAAGAATGTAAAGATAAGGTTAAATTCTTCCCTTCAAATGGTTTGTCATTTCTCAGACAAGAAGAGAGTTGGGAAGAACTGAGGATTAGAACTGTCTTCTTGAGGTTTTGCTACACAATGAAAGCAGAATCTAGAGGAATTTGAAAACTAACTTACATTGTGCTTTCCATTGAGTCTGGTAGAAAAGTTTGGATTATTTTATAGTGTGTGATATTGGAGGGGAAGTTCAATGTGAAGCTCTTCTTGGATATGAGTTCCTATGCTTAGTTCTTTGGGTCAAAAAGTATCTTATGCGGAGGCTCACCCGAAGTCAGAGGCTTATGTTAATTTATGGTGCTCATATATTGACCAGAATGGTTACAGAGATAAAAATGCTGCTGGAGCTAAGCAAGTCTTTATTAAAAATTCTCAAGACTTTCAAAACTGAAAAATCTTTGGTTAACTCTTCAAGGCTTTTCTTGTTACATTTGTTTTTCCTTCTATTTTCAGTTTTTATTGGTACATTCTTAGAGTACATGATTGCTTTCATCATAGGGAGTTGGTACATGCACATATCATAACTCTTTTCTATCCTCTTGCCCTCCTCTCCTTGTCACTTGCTGCATCTCTTCCACCTTTCTCCTATATATTTTTTGTACATGTCTGTAGTATATAGTGATAATATTTCTCACAGGGTCTTGGTACCTGTACATAACACATCACAATTCCCTTTTATTTACTCACATTTCTATCCTCTCCCTTTGTCTCCTTCTGTTTCGTTTTCCTTTCTCATATGCTAAAGATCTCACTCATTACTTCCTATTATCTATAATTTCTTTTGCCCTTTATATTTTGGATTTTTCATATAAGAAAAACCGTGTGATATTTAAGCTAGTGTGTCTGATTTTATTTAACTTGATATTATGCTCTCAAGGTGAAACCATTTTCCTATAAATGACACAAATTTATCCTTCTTTATGGCAGAGTAGTACTCCATTATGTAAACTACCACATTTTTATTTATCCATTTATCTTTTGATAGATATAGGGGCCACTTCCAAAATGTAGCTGTTTTGAATTATGTTATTACAATCACTATAATATGAAGTCTGTAACTCTTTTAGGAAGCTTTCTAGGAGGAGAATAGTTGGATCAAATGGAATTTCTAGTTACAGCTTTTTGAGGAATCTCCATAATGATTTCTACAGTAGTTATACTAGTTTATATTTCCACCAATAATAAATATTGGTTCCTTTTTCCCTGCACTCTTGCCATTATTTTTTTACTATTTTATTTCTTGATGATAGCCATTCATCCTGGCATGACTGGAATCTCAGTGTTGTGTTTACTCACATTTCTTCAATTGCCAGAAATTGAACATTTTCATGTATTTATTAGAGATTTGTACTTTTTCTTATGAGAAGTGGGTAGGTATTTATTTCCATTTCACATTTTTGATTGGGTCTTTTAATTTGAGGATGTCTAATTTTTTTGAGTTCTTTATATATTCAAATATTAGTCCTTTCACCATAGCTGCCAATTTTTTTTTCTTCCCATCTGTATGTTGTCCCTTCATTCTGTTGGTTATTTCCTTTACTGTGTAAAGGCTTTTAAATTTGGTATTATCCAATTTCTTGATTCTTGTTATCATTTCTTGTGCAATTGGAGTTCTATTCAGAACATTCTTGCATATACCCATGTCTTCAAGAGTATTACCTAGTTTGTCTTCTAGCAGATTAATTGCTCCTGTTCTAATATTTACATCTTTGATGCATTTTGATTTTAATTTATTATATGGTGAGAGGTGTGAGTCTGTGTTCTTTCTACTGCATGTGGATAGCCAGTTTTCCCAGCACAATATGGCAAGGAGCCTATCTCCTCCAGTGAAAGGGTTTGGTCTCCTTGTTAAAGATCAGGTAGCTGAATGTATCTGGCACTGTTTCTACATCCTCTATTCTGATCCATTTCTCACAAGTCTGGCTTTATTTTTCCCCAATATCATACTATTGTTGTTTTATTACTGTAGCTTTGTAATATGTCTTGAAGTTATGGATTGTGATGGCTCCTGCTTTGCTCTTTTGCCTAGACTTGCTTTTGCTATTCTAGGTCTTTTATGGCTCCACATGAATTTTAGATTATTTCTATAACTGTGAAGAATGTTGGTATTTTGATTGGGATCATAGTGAATCTGTTTATTAGTTGACTATATTGGTTCTGCCTATCCAGAAACAGAGAGTATCTTTCTGTTTGCTGATATCCTCTTTGATCTTCTTTTTCAGTGTACTGTAAGTTTTGGTTGTAAAGGACTTTTATTTCCTTGGTCAGGTTAATTCCTATGTATTTAATTTTTCTTGATACTGTTGGTAACGGTATTGCTTCCCTAATTTCTTTCTTGGTGAATTTTCTTTGTGTACAGGAATACTATTGATTTGTGTATGCTGACTTTGTATTCTGCTACACTGCTGAATTGGTTATTAATTCTAGAAGTCATTTGGTGGAGATTTTTAGTTCTTCTATATAGAGGATCATGTCATCTGCAAATAATGATAATGTAACTTCTTCCTTTCCTGTATATATCCCTTTCATGTATTTCTTTTGCCTAACTGCTCTGGCTAATATCTTGAGAAATATATTGGACAGGACTGGTAATAGTGGATATTCTTGTCTTATCCCTGATTTGAAAGGTAAACTTTCAGTTTTTCCACATGTAATATGGTGTTAACTATTGGTTTGTCAGAAACAGCTTTCATCGGATTGAGATAAGATCCTTCTATACCTAGTTTCTTCAGGGTTTTTTTTTTGTCATGAATGGATGCTGGATTTTTTTCAAAGGCTTTGCCTGTGTCTGTTGAGATTATCATGTGATTCTGTCTTGCTTCTGTTTATATGGTATATTCCATTTATTGATTTTCTTTCTTTCTTTCTTTTTTTTTTTTTGGTTGTGGTACTGGGGATCAAACTCATGAACTCGTGCTTGCCAGGCAGGCACTTATGCCGCTGAGCTAAATCCCCGGCCACATTTATTGATTTTCATATGTTAAACTATACCTGGATTCCTGAAAGGAATCCTATTTGGTCATGATATGTGATCTTTTTGATGATTTGCTGCATTTACTTTGCCAGGACCTTTTTGAGGACTTTTGAGTCTATGTTTATTGAAGAAATTGATCTGTAGTTTTCTTTTTTGGTTGGATCTTTTTCTGGGTTTGGCATCAGTGTAACACTAGCTTCTAGGACTACCTTTTGGAGCATTCCTTCCTTTTAGATTTTTTTCAAGAGTTTGAGAAGTATTGGTGATCATCTATATAGTTATTTTATGAATACAATAGGATGTAGCTTTTTCTTAGTTGATAAGTATTTTTTTTACTTCATCAATTTCATTGCCTAATATTGGAGTATTCAGAATTTTTGTATCTTCTTGGTTCAGCTTTGGTAGTTCAAATGTACCTAGAAATCCATCAGTTTTTTTCTGAATTTCCATTTTATTGAGAGTAAAGTCTCAAAATTAGTAACCAGTGGTCTTCTGAATTTTAGCAGGATCCATTGTGATTTCACCTTTTTTCATTTTTAACTGCATTTCTTTAGGTCTTTAATTTTCCTGTTTGGTTAAGATGGCTAGGGGTTTGTTCATTTTGTTTTTTCTTTCAAATAACTAACTTTTGATTCACTGCTTCTTTGTATTGATTTTTAGTCTGTGTCATTAATTTCTGCTCTGATTTTTATGATATCCTTTCTTGTATTAGATTTGTATTTAGATTATTCTGGTTTTTCTAGGACATTGACATGCATCATTAGGTTAATATTTGAGCTCAGTTTGTTTTTTGGAGCATTCACAGTTACTGTGTTTCACCAAAATAAGATTGGATCTTATATTAATTTTCACTCAAAAAGATACAATAGGGCTTATTTTTAGAGAATGTATTATTTTTTCATGTATTCATGTATTCATAATAATCTGTATTTACTCATTTGAATACAAAAATCTGTACTTATTTATGTAAAAAATAATCTACATTTATTCGACTAAATTCATGTCATCTTCTTCCAGAACATCATCATAAACTTCCAAATCCAGAATTCTGGCCTGAATTTCTTGTGACTCCATTTCCTATAGAATCATTGGCCCCAATTTCTCAAGTCCAGCAATAGACCTCTTCTTAAAAGAGCACTTCTTGTCCAGGTAGCCTGCTTGTAGCACATTGGCAACATGGCTGTCAGTGATTTCAACCCATGAATTCTTCACCTAAGTCACAACTTCTTGTAGGCACGGCTTCACAAAAATTTCTATTAAATTAAATGTTAATTGAAGACTTATAAGACAGGGGTGGCAACAAAAACAATGACAGTTAAGAATGATTGTACACACAAAAGTGATGAAAAATTGAAGGTACCAAAATTCAGAAAACATCTTTCTTTTTTTCTTTTTTTTTTTTTTTTTCGAGACACGGTTTCACTATGAAGTTTAGGCTGGTCTTGAACTCACTTTGTAGTCCAGGCTGGCCTCAAACTCGCAGCAATTCTTCTGCCTCAGCCTCCTGAGTGCTGGGATTACAGGTGTGAGCCAGCATGCCCAGCCTCGAAAAATATTTCTTTATTTCACACAGGTATATTAAGAGTGTCTCCTACAAGACATGGCATATTAAATTATGAAGATTCATATGATACACAATCACATCTATTCATTATCAAGTGTACATGTTATTCACAAGTTGTGTCTGTACTGCAGTTGGTCATTTGGCGTTAATGTGTTAGTTTATCTGTTAGGCATTTACTTCTCTTCCCACATGGGTATTTACAGATAGTTAATTATACTTTATGTTATCATTTAAGTATCATCAATAATATTTATTTCTATTTACTTACAGATTAATATTATTTTAAAGTACTTCTGTATGTCCATCATATATTGCAACAGATGTACTGAATGAGTCCATTAGGCTGACAGTCTTAATTGGGGCTTATTTTGGGGGTAAGGCTTATATTATGAACATTCTGAAAGATCATGCTAAGGCTTATTTTCTAGATATATCTTCTATTCATAGAAATATGGTATACACTTCCCTCTTAAGACTGTTTTCATTGTGACCTATAGATTCTGATATGCTATACTGTCATTATCATTTGGTTACAGGAACTGTCTAGTATTTTCCTTGATTTCTTGTGTGATTCATTGATTACTCAAGACAGTATTATTTAATTTCCATGTTTTTGTATGATTTTTATGTTTTCTTTACCCATTGAATTCTAGTTTCATTGCAGTATGATTTGATAATGTGAGTAGAATAATTTCAATTCTTTTGCATTTACTTAAAAATGCCTCAGCTAGTATGTGATTTATTTTGGAGAAAGCACCATGTGCTGCTAAAAAGAATGTGCATTTTGTTGTTGGGTGGAACTTTCTGTAAAAATCTATTAAGTCCATTTTGTATGAAGGTTTGGTTCAACTCTGATTTTTTTTGTTGATTTGTTTTTCTAGTTGATCTTTCTATTTGTGACAGGGAAATATTGAGGTCCTACATTACAATTGTGTAGGTGGTTGCCTGATTTTTTTTATGTCCATTAGTGTTTCTTTTATGAAGGTAGGTGCACCTGTGTTTGGTGCATATATGTTTATAATGGTTTCTCTTCCTGTTGAGGTGTTCCCTTAACCAATACGTAGTGACTTTTTTGTCTTTGCTGATCAATTTTACCTTGAAATACAGTGTGTATGAAATTAGGATAGTTATTCCTGCTTTTTTCCATATTCCCATTGTTTGGAATATTGCTTTCCAGCCTTTGAAATTATTTTTTTAATTTTAAAAAGAATAGAACAAAACAAATCAAATCAAAACAAAACAGAACAAAAGCAGATCAGAATAAAACAATGAAAATTATACAGGACTTCAAGACAATAGGAAATTAACAGTGGTTACCATAATGTCTCTTGTTTTCTTTGAAATAGTTGTCCATAACTTCACACAAAATAAATTAATACAAAACCAAGTAGTATTATAGCAATCAAAAGAATGAGAGCCTTACAAGTCTTCAAAATCAGATAATAGGACATCAATAATGGCTACCATAATGTCTCTTGTTTTCTTCAAAATAGTTGTCCATACCTTCACACATATTGAAATCAAATAATTGAAAACAGACTAAAACTAATCAAAACCAAGAATAAAATCATTATTAGACTTCTAAACAAAGTTATAGAAATCAGCAGTGTCTACCATGTTGTTTCATTTTCTTTAATGTAGCTGTTCATACCATCACACATACTAAAATCAATTCTTGTAAACACTTTCTAGGTTTATATAAGGATATACATGTACATATTTTCTTTCTAGGCTTATATAAGGCTATACATGTACATTTATCATTTCTGTGTTAGAGGAAAAAAAAAGTAAAACATAACAAAGTATAAGAAAAATAAGATGCAAGAGTCAAATAAGTAACTGTAACAAAGAGCCCAAAACAATAACAATGAAGGCTTTCAAAACAAGGTGGTAGGAACATAACTTATTTTTTTGCATATGTATCTTTGAAAATCTTAAATTACCAGATATAAACATGCAATATTGATCTAATCCTATGGATGTTAACGATTTTGTTCCAAGAACTAATAGAATTAGTAGTGCAATCACCTTAGTAATCATATATATATATATATATATATATATATATATACACACACACACACACACACACAAATCTATATCTTTTGTCTTCCTTCTTTTCTCCTTTTTCCCTGAGTTATTATTTCCTCTTTGAGCAGTTTCTTACCCTTTCATAATATTTGTTGAGGATTTTGTATCTTATTTACTCTTTCAATTTCTTACTCTAGGGAGACAATATGATATTTACACATGTGACTTACTTCATTTATGAGAATATCTCAAGTTGCAATTTACCTGTAAAAGCCTCAATATAGTCCTTCTTTATAGCTGAGTAGTATTGCATTGTATAAAAATGCTACATCTTGGTCCTGGGCTGAATTCTCTCCACACTCTTGGAGGCTATCACACCCAGGGAGCCAGGTACCTGCAGAGGAGCTGAGACTGCTCCAGCAGCTGAGGGTGCAGTAGGAGATTTGCAACACACCCAGAGGAAGCTTTGAAACACCACTTAAAACCAAGGAAATAAAGAAAAATGACAAAAGGAAAGACCAAAAGGCAGGCTCAAATCACTAGCCCATCCCAAGAAAGCCTGGGAGCCATGTACATAGAAGAAAATAGAAGCCATACACCTGAAATGACTGAAATGATATCAACTGAAATAAAGAAGCAACTAGGGGAAGCTATGGAGAAATTCAAATTAGAAATAATTGCCCAGGTAAAGAAGGAATGATAAAAGTAGTGAAAGAAATAGTGAACACATCTAGTGAAGACACAGCTAAAAAATTAGAGGAACAAAGCAAACAGATAGAATCCCTGAATGAACACTATAAGAAACAAGCAGAACACATAAAGCAGATTCAAAGAGATATACAGGAAATCAAAAATTCTATTGAAAGCTGTAAAAACCGCCTTCATGAAAGTGAAGATAGAATTTCAGACCTTGAAGATGAGATTGCAGCTAGTGAACAGGAAAGGAAAGATATTTAAAAATAACAAAGAATCAGGAAATAACAATTCAACAGTTACAAGATGATGCAAAGAAAATAACATAAGATTAATAGGGATAAATGAAAAAGAAGAGGACAGCGCAAATGATATCAAGAGGACATTTACAGAAGTAATAGCTGAAAACTTTCCCAAACATGAGAAGAGAAACTGACATCTGGATAAGTGAAGCATATAGAACTCCAAATAGCCATAACCAAAATAAAACTACACCCAGACACATAATAATCACCATCCCAGAAACCCACCATAAGAACAGAATAACACTAAAAGAGAGAACAGCAAAATAACAGAATACTGTTAGAGAGAAAAGACAGATCACCTATAAAGGAAAACCTATCAGAATCACAGCAGACTTCTCAACACAAACAATGAAGTCAAGAAGAGCATGGAGTGAAGTCTTTCAGATCCTAAAGGAAAACCACATCCAACGCAGACTGACTTTCCCTGCAAAACTGTCCCTCAAAATGGATGGAGAAATAAGATACTTCCATGATAAAGAACAGCTGGAAAACTTCATGAACACCAAACAAACCATACAAAGAATACTGAAAGACATTCTAGATACACATAGGATAAAACCACCAAGCCAGGCAGCCAGTTAAATAGAATGGAAAGCTAAAGATACAACAGCAGAAAGATAACATGTCAGCCATAAACCAAAATATAACAGTTATAACCATTAATGTAAATGGCCTAAACTCACCAATCAAAAGAAACAGACTGGCAGAATGGATCAAGGAACAACATCCAACCATATGCTGTATAAAAGAAACCCATCTAACCCAAAAGGAAACCAATAGACTGAAAGTCAAAGGATGGAAAACAATACTTCATGCAACAGGAAACCAAAAAAAAGTGGGAGTAGCCATCCTGTTTGCAGACAATGTGAACTTCAAACCAAGAATGGTCCAAAGAAATAAAGAAGGTCACTAAATACTAGTCAGGGGAAAACTTCAAGAGGCAGAGACAACAATCTTAAATATATATGCACCAAATTCCAGAGCACCCAGCTATACAAAGCAAATATTAACAGAAATGAAAAGTCAAATAAGCAATAACACAATTATAACAGGAGATTTTACCACACCATTGAAACAGAGGGACAGATCAACTAGACAGAAAATCAGCAAAGAAATAACAAAACTGAATCACACCTGTGAACAAATGGACTTGATAGACATATATAGAGTTTTCCATCCAACAACATCAGAATATACCTTCTTCTCAGCAGTACATGAGACATTCTCTAAAATAGACCATATACTAGCCCACAGAACATATTTAAGTAAATGCAAAAGAATTGAAATTATCCCATGCATGTTATCGGATCATAGTGCCATGAAATTAGAAATTAACGATAAAAGCAACTGCAAAAAACCTCACAAACACATGGAAACTGAGTAATACACTCTTGAGCCATCAGTGGGTCATGGAGGAAATTAAAGAAGAAATTAAACAATATCTAAAAGCAAATGAAAGTACAAACAAAACTTACTGGAATTTGTGGGATGCAATGAAAGCAGTCCTCAGAGGAAAATTTATTGCATTGAATCCCACATCAGGAAGACAGAATGAACACAAATAAACAACCTGATGCTACAACTCAAACATCCAGAAAAAGAAGAGCAAGCCAAGCCCAAAGCCAAAAGAAGGGTGGAAATTATAAGGATTAGGGCAGAAATTAATGCAATAAACTAAGAAAACAGTACAAAGGATCAATAAATCACAGAGTTGGTTCTCTGAAAGAATAAAAAAATTGATAAACCCCTGGCCAAACTTATTAAAAAAAAAGGAAAGAAAAAACTGAAATTCATGCAATAAGGAATGAAAAAGGTGAAATTACTACAGACTCTGTGGAAATACAGAAGATCATCTACACCTATTTTGAAAACCTCTACTCTCATAGGTTTGATAACACTGAAGAAACAGACAGATTCCTAGATGCATATGAACTACCAAAGCTGGATCAGGAAGATGTAAAACTGCTGAATAACCCAATTTCTATTACTGAAATTGAAAATGTAATTAAGACCTTGCCAACAAAGAAGAGCCCAGGCCCAGATGGATTCACTGCAGAATTCTACAAGAAATACAAAGAAGACTTAATTCCAACACTCCTCAAACTTTTCAATGAAATCAAAAGGGAAGCAGTTCTTCCTAAGTCATTCCTAGAAGCAAATATTACTCTAGTACCAAAACCTGAGAAAGACCCAACTAAAAAAGAGAACTATAGGCCAAGCTCCCTAATGAACATAGATTCAAAAATTCTCAATAAAATATTAGCAAACAGGATACAGCAAATCATCAAGAAGATTATTCACCCCAACCAAGTGGGATTCATCCCAGGAATGCAGGGATGGTTCAACATACGTAAATATAATCCACCATATCAATAGAGCCAAAAGTAAGAACCACATGATCATCTCTATAGATGCAGAAAAAGCTTTTGATAAGGTCCAACACTCATTCATGATAAGAACCTTAGAGAAAATTGGAATAGATGGTCTTTACCTCAATATAATAAAGGCTATCTATGACAAACCTACAGCCAGTATCATAATAAATGGCCAAAAACTGAAAGGCTTTACCTTAAAATCAGATACAAGACAAGGATGTCTCCTATCACCACTCCTATTCAACATAGTACTGGAAATACTAGCCAGAGCAATTGGACAAGAGAGAGATATAAAAGGAGTAAAGATAGGAAAAGAGGAAGTTAAATTATCATTATTTGCAGATGACATGATACTTTACATAGAAGACCCCCAAAACTCTATTGAAAAACTCCTAAATATAATAAATAAATTCAGCAATGTAGCTGGATAAAAAATCAATACTCAAAAATCAATAGCATTCCTATACACTAACAACAAAAATACTGAGAGAGAAGTAAGTGAAGCCACACCGTTCACACTACCATCCCCCCAAAATGAAATACTTAGGAATTAATCTCATGAAAGATGTAAAAGAGCTATTCAAGGAAAATTATAATACCCTGAAAAAGGAAATTGAAGAGGACCTCAGAAAATAGAAAGACATCCCCTGTTCATGGATAGGAAGAACAAACATTGTGAAAATGGCCATTCTCCCAAAATTACTATACAGATTCAATGCCATCCCAATCAAAATACCACTAACATACCTCATGGACCTACAGAAATCACTCCTAAAATTCATCTGGAACCAGAAGAGACCTAAAATAGCAAAGGCAATTCTAAGCAACAAAGGCAGGGCAGGAGGCATCACAATCCCTGATTTGAAATTATACCACAAAGCTACAGTAATAAAATCAACATGGTAGTGGAATAGAAACAGACTGGAGGATCAATGGAATAGATTGGAAGATACAACCACAACCACACGCCCACTCGACCACCTTATCTTTGATAAAGGGGCCAAACATGTTCGCTGGAAGAATGACAGTCTCTTCAACAAATGGTGCTGGAAATATTGGCTATCCATATGCAGAAGACTAAAAGTAGACCCATGCCTATCACATGTACTAAATTAAAATCTAAATGGATCAAACATCTAAATATTAAAACAGAAGCACTAAATCTGTTGGAAGACAAAGTAGGTAAAAACCTTGAAGCTATAGGGGTAGGTAGAGAATTCATGAACAAGAATCAAACTACACGGGAAATGCTTCCCAGAATCAAAAACTGGGACCATATCTTATTAAAGAGTTTCTGCATTTCAAAAGAGATTTCCAGCAGAGTGAAGAGAAAACCCACAAATTGGGAAAAAATCTTCATGTACAGTTCCTCAGACAAAGGACTTCTGTCTAGAACTTATAAAGAATTAAAAATATCAGACCCTCGAAATTCAAAGACCCAATCCAAAAATGGGCATCTGAAATGAATACACAGTTCTCAGATGAAGAAATACGAATGGCAAATAAATACATGAAAAAATGTTCATCATCATTAGTCATTAGAGAAATGCAAATTAAAACTACACTGAGATTCCATCTCACCCTAGAAAGAATGGCCAGGATAGAAAAAACTACCAACAACAAGTGTTGAAGAGGCTGTGGGGAAAAAGGAACTCTTCTGCACTGTTGGTGGGAGTGTAGACTGGTGCAACCACTGTGGAGGTCAGTCTGCAGATGCCTCAAAAAGCTGGGTTTGGAGTCCCATTTGACCCAGCTATTCCACTTCTATGCATATTCCCAGAAGAACTGAAAACATCATACCACAGTGATATATGTGCACCATGTTTATAGCAGCACAATTTGTAATAGCCAGATCTTGGAAACAACCTAAGTGCCCATCAACTGAGGAATGGATAAAAAAGTTGTGGCATTTTTATACAATGGAGTACTAGTCAGCTATAAAGAATGATCACATCGAGATATTTATAAATAAATGTACACGACTTGAGACCATACTCATAAGCGAAATAAACCAAACTCACATGTGTAAATACCGTATAGTCTCCCTAGTATGAGAGTTGGTAAGAGTTTATAAGATTTTATAGTAATCATGATTCCCCATTTCATTGCTTTGGAGACTTTCAATGTTTTCATTCATCAGTTGGAATGGTTTTAATCTGTTTTGTTTGACTTTATTGCACGTGATGGTATGAGCAGCGGTTTTGAAGAAAACAAAACATTATGACAGCCATTGCTGATTTAATATCGTCTTCCTTAGAAGTCGTACCATGCTTCTACTCTGCTATTACCATCAGTTCTATTATGTTGTGTCTTATTGGGATTTTAATATATGTGATCATATAAACACATCTTTTTATTCAAAATGAGATATTATAGTAGCCATTGATTATAGTTACTCGGTTCAGAATGTCCTTTAAGTCTTTCATTCTCTTGAACGGTTTTATACTATTGTGTTATGTTTGATATTATTGTATCTGAAACTATGCTCAACTATAGCAGAGAAAGAGATATTTTGATAGCCACTGTTAATGTCTGGTTGTCTTGTTGTAAAGTGTTGTGTTGCTTATGTTGTTCTGTTCTGATTTGCTTTGTTCTTCCCTCTTTTGTTTTATTCTCTTTAAAATATAAAAAGTAATAAGAACTGTAGGAGTAATAAAACCCAAAATTCATAATTGCTACTGTAAAAAAGAGAGCAAAAGAAAGTGTTCTAAAGGATATAACTGCATGTATGTTTAAGTGTGGAAGATAGATGACCATAGTACTGTTTTTGTTAGATTGTTGAACAGAACTGTTAATTGTCTCACTGTTTGAATGTCTACTTTGTATGCTTTAATTTTGTAACTTGAACAACTATTTCCAAGATGACAGTATGTAAATTATCAACTAGTGATTTCTTAGTGGTTTTTTTTTTGTTGTTGTTGTTCTTTTCTTTTTTTCCTTTTGAATTCTGTATTGTTGCTACCCTTTTTTCTGTTTTGTTTGGTTGTTTTTTTTCTTTCTAAATAAAATTTTTAAAAAAGAAAAAATATGCCACATCTTTTTTATCCATTCCTCAGCTGATGGGCATTTGTGTTGTTTCTAAGATTTTACCCTTTGATTTTTAATGTGTGAGTTTCTTGTTGAATTAACATGTTTTTTGTATACTGCATTTCATTGGGTTTTATTTCCTGAATCATTTTGCCAGTCTGTCTTTTGACTGGGGAAGCTGAGACCATTCACACTGAAAAGTATTGACTTATTGTTTTCATTGCATTATTTTCTTCTGGCTGATTTCCTAATTTTTCTCTTCTACTTAACTTCTGCCTTTGCCACACATATTCATTCTATTTGACTTATTGACATTCCTGGCTTCATTGTCACTTCCTGGGATGTTTTTGACAAATTTTGTAATGCTGGTTTGGTGGTCATGAATTTCTTGAAGTGCTCTTTTTCAAGGAAATATCTTATTTCACCAACAATTTTGAAGAAAAACTTTGCAGAATATATAAATCTGGGCTGGAAGTTGTTGTCTTACAAGCTTTAAAATATTTTATTCCAAGCCCTCCCTTTCCTTTAAAATTTGTGTTTAGTAGTCTGATGTAGTGCTAATGACTTTACCTTAATAAGTGATTCATTATTTTTCTCTAACATTTTTTAAGATTTTGTCCCTGTGTTGGACTTCTGGTATTGTGACTATAATGTGACATGGAGCAGTTCTCTGGATTGTTGCTATTTTGGGTTCTATATGCCTCTCTTATCTCTGTTTATTTCTCTCCCTATTTTGGAGTGTTTTCTGCTATTATTTTTGTAAACATATTTTGCCATCTTCTAGTCTTTTTTGCATCATCTAGCAACTAGTGAATCCATTTCCACATTCTCTTGCTGTTTTAAAGGTATCTTTGAGTAGGCAGTCTTTGAAAGTATTCATCTTCTAGTTCTGAAATTCTTTCCTCACATTGGTCACACCTGCTGCCCATACTTTCAGCATAATTTTTGATCTTTTGGATTTCTGTTCAAAATCTTTTTATGGGCCCTAATTCTTTGTTAAACTAGTCACTCATGTCTTGTATCAATTCATTTAGCTCAGCTAGCTTTGTATTAGTGTCTTCTGAAAGCGCTCTGGTCTTCTTTTTTTATTACTTCCATTATCTGTTTACTTCTATCATTTGTGATCCCACTGAGTAACTCTTTGATGTTTTTGTGGTTACTCTCTTCTGTCATCATTTCCAATAATTTGGGTGTGTGACTTTTTCCTCCTTGGCCCCTGGATTGGCTTTGTGAAAATTGGGAGTTTAGGGAAGCATTTTGTTTCCTTGTCTTCTCATGTCTGTTTTGTTTTGTTTTGTTTTGTGCTGAGTGCTTATGAGAGGGAAGATTTTGTTGTTGGCACGAATGTATCTTTAGTTAGTGTACTTTTCAGTGTTGTACTTTGTAGCTAACTGTATTCTTTTATCTCTGCCTTGAGATCTGACCACCTTTGTCAGTTTGGGAGGGGAGGATGCAGTGCAGTTGGTCCAACACCCAGTTCTCTGGGAATGGACCACAATATTGTTAATGTCACAAAGGCAATCTGGGTGTTGGCACATTGCCAACAGAGAAAACTCATTAATAACAAAGATTATGCAACCCTGGCCATTTCAAGCAAATCAGCAAAAGTAATATCACCAAGGCAAATTAAATATTGACATACCAAAAGAAGAAATATTGCACCACCCTGAATCATAGGAAACAAATTCACAATTATAGTATAAACCTTAAGACTGCCCACATATCAGTATACAGATAATATGTACTAAATGCAACAGCTATACCTCTGATAATGGTAGAAAAGAATTCAACAGTAATAATACAGAGTTACTTAATTCTTTAAAGATTAGTATAGCTCAATATTTATGCTATTAAAGATATAGGGGTTTAGGAATAGGAGAATGCTAACTGAAAAATTTGAAAACATAATTATAGGAAATGTGGAGGGTGAGAGAGAAATGTGAAAAACAATCCCTCATAAGGAAGTAAATGGTATACACAATTGGGTAAATATAACAGAAAAAATGAGAAATAGAAGATAAAAAGAAGAAATGGATAAGAAAAAGAAATAACAGTATAAAAATAAGAAAAATTGAAAGGAAAAAGATGGTAAAGAAAAAACAAAAGAAGTGATAGAAAGGAAAACCATAATGAGAAAGAATAAAGGAAAATTCCTCAAACCCCAATAAACAAGTGAAGAAGGAGGAAGGGACCAAACAAAAGACCAAAAAAATTTTTTCCTATGTTTGTGAATGAGTGGTTTCCTCCTGGCACTCACAAATTTGAAGTTTAGCAATTCTCAATTTTTTCCACCTATTACTAATGCTTGTAGTTTTTCAAGGTGCTCCCCTATTCTAGAGGCCTCCTTTTTTACCTAGACTGTGGCAATGTCCAATTCAAGATATATCCCCACTCATGTCAGTAGATAAGGAAGTCAGTGAAACCCCAGATGTTTATCAAGCGTAGGTAGCAGAGTGAATTAGGGTGAGAGCTCGAGTACTGTATGCCAATTATTTCAAATCCAGAACAATTCAAGCTGGGCCTGGCTACAGGGTGCAAGGCCTGTAACCTTCCCAGTCTGAGCTCAAACCCATTAGGGGCTCTTTTCCAGCCTGCTGCCTGTTCATGGCTATCCCTGGGGCTCTTTCTCACCCAGTCACTGTGGAAGGACAACAGAGAGACCCCTGAAGTTAAGCTGGCTTGGTTTCTGAATCCCACATTCATGCACATTCAACCCTTTCCTTAAATGATGCTCATTCTTGTGCTGTGTCCAGTAGCGGAGCATGCTCCTGCACTGGGA
>PVJX010036530.1:0-17535 GCA_004027295.1 Dolichotis patagonum
TTCAGTCTGGCTCAGCTTGTGCTGAAGGAGAACCTGAGCAAGTGGTATTAACCAGGGCTACCCTCCATGGAAGGGCATTGGAATATTTAACCTCTGAATGCTTGATGAATGTGTGAGTGAGTGGAAAGGGCACCATAAGCCATAGACTGCTTCATCTGTTCACCAAGCAGAGAAGCACTGACTGTGGTGGCTGATGGGGTCCTCAATTGCAGGTCTGTGGTGATCAAAATATGGTAAAAAACACTTGGATCCAGTCACTAAAGTCTCCCTCAGCCCTTTATATTTGCACTCTACTAGCCACTCTCCTTCTGATCAAGAAAAATGACAAGCTCATTTTAGGCTAATTCCTAATTGTAAAAAGACCACATGATATACTGGATCCCCTGATCTGTTTATCATACCAGTCCACCAAGCTGTCCAGGACTGTCAGGCATTACCTGGTGAACCATCCTTGAGCACACCAGACATAATATAACCCCCTAACAGATTCTGAGTACATCATATTTATGGGAGGAAGAAGCTCTCTCAGAAAAGCAGTCCAACAGGCTATAAATACAGTGGTCTCCTCGAGACAAAGTTAGTTTGGGCAGGGCTCTCTCCCAAAAGAATGATATGCACAATGAACTCATGGAGATCCACAATGGGTCTGATAATGAAAGGGTCTACTGTTTCCTGATGTTGCCTGGAAATCTACCAAACAATAGAACATCCTGAACCACAAACAGAATCCTCCACTGTCTGCCAACAATGACAAACTTGTGCTTTGGAGTTGAGAGAACTATCTCTCCTATAGGGATCCAATTGACTCAAATAGAGTCCTTTAAATACACTAAATTAAAGCCTTATAAAGTTAGGGATGAGTCTTGGGGCTAACCTGCACTTACTCAGTCATGCCCAAAACATTCCCTGCTTATGCTGAGAAGATAACAAAGGTTTGTAATGTTCTGTTCTGAGAAATTACCACCACATATGGCTTACTCGTGATCATTAGCAGTGAAAACAAGTTGCAATTTGTAGCAGATAAAACTAGAAAATACATTCAGCATACAAGTCATAAATCTCTAATACAGTTAAATAAATAAAAATGTAACCCTATAGGAACAGCTTGTAACCAGCTCCACAAAAATTTAATAAAAAGATTGGCCATATCTGTGGGCAGCTCTGCACACACATATATTATGTAGTTATATATAAACCTACCTCTAGAGTTCTTAAAGTGTTACAAATTCAGACTTAGTTCTACCATTCCAGAGGTAAAAGTGCTCACCCAGATAAGTGCTGTAGAGTTTACATAGATTAGATAGCCCCTCTGAAGCTCATTCTAATGAACACACCCAAAGGTCTTCTCTGATCCCTCCAAATGCTGGACCAATCCATGCATAGCCAGAAATTGAGGACGCCATTGACAGGATTACACTACACTTCAGTGAATTGCTCTCCTTCATTTCTGTACCTTTTCAGACTTCTTAACCCAATCAGTGCTTTATATTTTCTATGTGTTGGATATTGTGTTGTGTGCTCCCCATTCTCTTGTGAGCTGTGATTTATTCCTTAGATCTATAAGAGATTGCAATGGGAGACTAGAAAACAACCAGTGAGGCCCTTTCCCTTATTCTACAATAGACCATAAGAATTTTCCTAAGTCTTCTTTCCAACTGCCCCCCAAAATCTCTAAATATATTTCTATCACTGGCTTTGCCACACTGTATACAATGTTTCAGACTGTATACCACAGAACCAAGGCTATTCCCAGTTGCTCTCCTATCCAATAAAGTCAATGCCATTGTCTTAGGTTGGCCATGCTTCTTGTGGGTGTTTGCAGCAATGATTTCCTTTATGCTCACATTATACCCCTCTCCTAACCTGCAAGGTTTAACTTCCTCATCACATCTCTCTCATCTTATATCTACTCCTGGTATCTTAGTTGTATGCACTTTTCATAGAAATCATGTACAGTACAGTACAGTTCATAGAAACCATTACAGTACAGTACAGGACAGGACTTGTTTCTGCCTCTCGTCTTATACCCACTCTGCCTCCTTCTGAGATGCCAGATTCACTTCTCTGTCTGTCTCTTGTACACATAACAATTATTTACTTTTCTTGTATCTCAACTTTCTCCTTGCCTATGCCTATTCACAGTTGGCTTATTGATGCAAGTTCTTGTAAGGCTTCCCACACATTGTCACCTAAGGTAGAATAGGCAGGTGTCTCACATGACACTGTTACAGAAATTGAAGCTCTTCCCTCATGGACTACATACTGAGCAGACTGCTCTAACAAGGGCCAATGTATGGGCCAAAAGCTTAAAGTTTCACAATTACAGATTCCAATATGCATTTCACATACTGCATATTCACACTGCCATATGAGCAGAGAGAGGATTTCGCACCTCTCAGGAGTCCTCAATCATGAATGCCCCTTGCATTAAGGCCCAGCTCTAGGCAGCTTTTCTACCAACACAGCTAACTGCACTTCTCTTTAGGGGACACCAACAGCTCTCAGATCTCATAGCCCGTGGATGCTTTTACACATAGAACCACAAAAGAAGCAGCTAATGTCTCCCACCATACTATAAGAGGCTTATACTTGTTCTTTCCAGGTTCAACACCTGCCTATATACATTGGCACAGAGCATAATATGTCCTTTGTGTATTACTTGGACATCTTTCTCCCTACTAGTGTAATTTCACATTAATCAACCTAGCCTCCACAGAAGAATTTAATCTCTAAATAACCCAAACCCCTATTCAGTGGGCCCATTGCCTTGCTTTGTCCCTCTACAGATGGTCACTGCTCCATTGCTTAATAAACACTCTGATCTCTGCACTCACTTTCATTTCCCATACACAGTTATGCATCCATGGAGTGTCTGTGCTCAGACTCCTTCCATCGCAGACTGTGTTCTTCTACCTGCTTCCAACCATTCCTCTGAAGAGCTGGGAATAGTCACCAAGGGGTTTTTCTTCCACTGGAAAAGCCTAACTTAGCTGTTCCTCAGATTACTCAAACCAGAGGGGCTTTTCACACTCTTATGGGAGCTGTCCTATTGCAGCACATTAAAACTTTGGAATAACAAAGACAGAAAATTTAATGTCTTTTTAGCATTCCTGGAACCTGAAACTCTCTGTGCATTCCCTGACAACTGGAATTTACCTGTACCCCAAATTTAGACATAGCCATTGGAAAACAGCATACCCATCATATTAAATGCAAAGTTTTTGGTAGTGCAGAGTGATTCAGTTAATTGTTTTCTTTGCAGGCCTGGGAATCACTGCTTCAAGGGAAACAGGAATGTCATAGTAACTCTTTTCTCATTGCTGGGACAAAATACCTGACATCCAAAATTAGGGAAGGAATTAGTTGTTGGAGGTTTCAGTCCATAATCAGCTGGCTACAATGCAGAGTGGCATGGCAGGGCTGCCATTCATGGTTGGCTGCAAACAGCAAGGTGTGAACAGGCAAGAGAGAGACACACACCAGCTTCCCACCAGTACAGCACATGATGGCTCTATCCCTAGGTGGGTGTAGCATTCAAACCACAAATCCTAATGCTAGACAAGAAACCAATCACAAATGCTATATTGGGTTGAGTTCATAATTCATAAGGCTTGGGGACCACTTACATAAACCATGACATTCCATGCTTAGCCACCAAAGACTCATGCACACCCTATATAATAAAGACATTTAGTCCATCTCCAAGAGTTGCCATTGTCCTAACTCTATCAACATTATTGAAAAGTCCTAGTCCCAAGTCTCCTCTGGGATCTATGGCAAATTCTTAAGTGTAATGCCCTGTACAAACGAAACAAGTTTAAGCATTTCCGAAATGCAAAGACACAATATATGCATTACCATTCCAAAAGTTTCAAACAGGGGAGTTCACAGTTTTGGAAACAAAGCAAGCCCCACATTCAGCAGGACAAAAATTAAGTCCTAGATTTCCATGCTCAGCATTTGAAGAAATCTGGTTGCAAGCTCCCAAATATGTCAATGATTCAATGCTCATTGTACTTGCAGAGATTGCTGTTTCTGCAGCTTCTCTTTTAAGGCCCCTCTGCTAGGTTTTTTTTAGCTTTACTTGAATGATCCCCTGACTTTTCTAAACTTTTGGGGTCTCCACTGCACCTTTGACTTCACCCACACCTTGTTACCTATTACCGTACATGGGCAGGCTGCTTGGCCTACCAGGCCTTTTGCAATCTCTGTGGAAGATGTCTGAACCTAAATGCATTTTCCTTGCACTTAAAAACAGTGCCATGTAGGTACCGCCAAGTTCTGTTTCCAGCTGGAGCTCTAGACAGGTTTTTATATCTATGCTACTGACATTCTGGAATTTGATGTGGTGGCTGCCATTTTGAGATCCTTGTGTTTTCCATCACCACTCTAGAATGTGGCACTGTGTAGCTTTCTCCTCTAAACAAATTCTTTCAGTTTCTCTAGTTTAAGGCTGTGAAAGGTGGAGAAGCTCTGCTTCACAGGATGGTCATTGGCAGTCTTTTTATTACCTTGTTCCTTCTCAGCAATGGAGGTTTCCATTCTATCTTTACAACCCATAGCTTTACTGGAATTTTCTTTCTGGCCAAACTCTCAGCATTTTAAATCATTCTACTGGACTCTTTGCTTTTGATTCACAACTTAAATCTAACTAAAACCCACAACAATAGCTATAACACTGCCTTAACCTTAGACTGCCTTGAAATTTATTATGCCAGTTTAATAAGTCCTCTTCTCTTAATCTCAGTCTCAGGCAAAGCCTCTGGGTTTGAGCAAAATGCTGGCAAACTTTCCAACAAGCCGTAGCTCACATAGTCTGGCGTCCAACAACCAATGTGATCCTTCTACTCATCAGAAACCTCCAGAGGCTGATCTTTACATGCATGCTTTCTATCAGCCTTCTGGTCTCCTGGTCTCTGTCCAGAGTCTCCCAAGAAAAGCAGCCTAAGCCATTCCAGAACTGTGCATTCAGGGAACCTCTCTGAACCTTTCCAAACTCTTCCAACAAGCCATTTCCAAAAGTTCTTCAGGCACATAATTAGGTATAGTCGCAGCACCCCATTCCTCTTGCATAAAATACTGCATTAGTTACTTTTTAATTCTCACTGAGACAAATATCTGACACCCAGAGTTAGGCAAGGAAATGTTGTTTCTTACAGCTTGAGGGTTTCAGTCCATACTTAGCTAGCTCCAAGGCAGGGTGGCATGGCAGGGGTGACATTCCTAGAAAGTGGCAAACAGCAAGGCATGAAAGGACAAAACAGACACACCTTATTCCTGCTTTTACATCATAGGCTGGCTCCACCTCCAGGTGGGTGTAGCACTCACAACTACAATCTGAGAGCTAGACAATGAACCAATCATAAATGCTAGATTTGCTTGAGTTCATAAGTCATGAGGCTTGGGGCCTCTGACATTAATCATGACAAGGAATAACTTACTTGTTTTAATCCAACTCCTTTTATCAAGACCTATGTCAAAACCTTAAAGATATAGTCAAAATTACTGTGCATTACAATCCTAAATTGACTCTCTGGTACAGTAATTTTCCAAAAGCAGAGAAGCTTAAACCTCTTAAAGTTTGATAAAGGTGGCCTCTGTATCTTCCTAGCAGAAAGGTGTTTTTTCTACAGAAAACAGTCAGGAATAGTACAGGATACAGCTAAAAGGCTCATTGAAGAGGCTTCAGAAATTGGCCTATATCTGAACCCTGGTCTAATGTCTTAGGACATGGTTCATGGCCCGTTCACTTAGCAAGACCATTGGTCAATGTAACCCTCCTACTGTTCTTTAAGCCCTGACTTTCAGACTGCTGACACAATTCTTACAAAATTGCATCCAAGCCACCAGTAATAGACAACTGCTGCACTTCTCCTCACCCCAGTTTGAAGCAGCTCCCCAAGGGTTGTCTTCACATTAAATTACCCATTAGCTTGTGTAAAGTACCAATACACTGTTTGTAGTCATCTGTGCACATGATCTGGAATAAACTGAGAAGGAACATCTGTTTTTTTTCACATACAGAACAAGTCTTCCATTGAACAAGATCAGGGACACCTGGGATTCATGAAAGTTTGTCCTCTGAAGTCCCAAATAGCACTTACCTGGAAAAATTATGTATTCCATCCTGCCTATAAAAGGAACAGTGTGCTCCTTGCATTCAAGCCAATACGAGTTCATTGTTGGAATCATGCTGAAAGAAACCACAGGGAAGATGGGTTGGACATACCTGTGGGAATGGCATGGAATGCATAGGCATAGCATGGAATTAAAAATAACTCTTGAGCTCCTGTTCCTTAGGAGGATGTTGCCAGGATGCCAGGATGTTGCCAGGATGATGAGGAATGATACTGTTCGGCTCACTCCTATATAGTACCTTCAACAGCAGTTTTGTCTGCATCCCACAGAGAAAATATAGGCTCTCTATACTGTGCATTGCTATTTTCCTAGTAGGATTTGTAATAAAGATGTCAACTGAAAACTCTGAAGGCACTTCACTATGTATGCCTACATGGCATATCTTTGCCTTCATGTGTGTGTGTGTTTGTGTGTGTCTGGAATAATATGGTATGTAAATATTCTCAACATGAAGTTGCTCATCCATTAATTCAAAAATAGAGATGGATGATTTTGTATTATCTTGATTTGATGTCTTGTATCAATTTCACTGTTTATTTTTTGGTTGAGTTTGTTCTGTTTCATTTTGTTAGGTTTTATTCTCTTAAAAATAAACAAAAAGTAGGGATGTTTTTGGTGGCATTAAAACAAGAGAATTGAATAATACACAAGAATGAATTTATAGATGAATTTCTTGGAAATTTCAGAGGGTTCCTTGTTTGTCTACACTTTATGCTGACCCATTGATTAAAGAAATACAGGAAGTGGCACTAAACAACCTATGAGCTGGAAAGGAGAACTTATCCTATGTATGGTTTTGAAGAGAGGAACTCTAGGATCTTCCAGTTCAATACCTGTTTTTGTTTTTGATTCATATGGACTTGTATATATAACATTTCTTTGACGGTCATAGTTCTCTTTAACTTTTCACCATTAAACCTATGAACACTGGTAAAATACATGTTCCTACAAAGTATATGTATGATTTACATTGCTAAATTGATTTTCTTTGTGTTGTGCCAATGATTTCATTGATTTCTCATGGGTAACACAAGCAACATTTCTTCCAATTATATATTGAACATTTTCTTTTGGGGTTTGGTTATTAATGTATTCCTGATCATTTGGTAAGTATGGGACAGTGCGATAGTCTGAAGTTTCAGAAAGAACAAAATGTGTGTTCTGAGCACTTCTCAGCACAGAAGTTGATGAGTCACCAGTATTATGGTTTCACAACTCGACATGTAACACCTCAGTGCTTCCTGCTCACTTTCATTTGAGTTCTCATTTGTCGCAGTCCTCATTTAGTCATTAGATTAAAGAACCTTTTTTAGATTTGCAACTGTCTCTAAGGAGAGAGTTACTGGAAATTTGTAATTGGCCTTTGTAATGAGCAGCTGTAAAAAGTTTTGAAGGTGCACTTGACTCTGGCATACTGCACTGTATTGGGAGGGTGGAGGGATAATTATGATCTGTAGGGAGGTGAGGACACAGACTCACAAACACACACAACTCAGGTCTGATCGGCTCTCCCAGAAATATATTAGGTGTCAGAGAAATCATAGCTAAACAAGAGTCCTGGCAACTGCATGGATCCAGGTGAATATGTGTTATATCAGGATCAGAGGCAGAGTATGACAGAGGAGGAGGGTGATGAGCAGTCTGACTTGTTAAGCACAAATGGAAAAGTTATTTTGGGTTTGAAATGGGACCGGTGCCACAGACATGTGGGAGGGAAGCAGTAGTACTGGAATATGAGATGACCTAAGAAACAGTGGTCAGTTCAGTTTCCTAATGGAGCATTGGGGAATTCACAGTGACACCAACTGGTGATGTGTGACATAAGTGATAATGGAACTTGGATTTCAGAAATTGTAACTTGAAAAACCAATGTTCTGACTGGACTCAAAGATTCAGTTGTAAAGACTATTATGCAACTGAACACAAAATATCTGAAGTTACAATCAATACTTCTGTATTCAGCATGGTAATGTTACATCTGAATCTCAGCAGCAGGAGGAGCTTGATTCCCCTCCCTTGATTCTTATGAACCACAAGAAGGAGGCTGCAGGTGTAGAGTGGAGACAGTGAGTGTGTTGCTAAAAATTTCTGTCTGAAGATGTTTGAATATTTTCTTTTCACTCAGCATCTGTCAAACTTCACACACAGGTTTCATAAATCTATCATGCTGAAATTAATTTGTTAATATAAGTGTAATGTGGTTTGTCATATCTAATTATACAATGCACATATATCACATTAAAGATTCCATTTTGTAAATATTTATGTATCTAAGTATTTCTCTCAAATACTTTGTTCACTTTATTAATTCAGATATTTAGTTATAGTAACTGTATTCTTGAAATTTCATGTTAAACAGGGTTCTTCTTGGAATATATTATTATGCGTTTGTATTTAAGATGCCTATGTATATGAAAGAGCATAATATGAATAGACAATTGCAATTCAACATTTTTCTCTGACTTAAGACCAAATGGACTTTTCTGTTATCATCTAATCAAAGTAAACTAAACCGCAGGTAAGTGTAGCATCAAATTAGAACCTGTGCCCATAGTTTTATACTAAGGTGTGAAATTTTTCATACTTAATATTTATACATATGACAAACATTGGACGAGAGATGGAAAATTTTGCAAACAAAAATATTAAAATATAGCCCACAGATACACAAAATACGAGGTATAAAAAAACTGAGTTGATTTGAATTATTAAAAAATCTGTCTCCAGCTCTAGTACTATCAGTGAGGTTAAGTATAATTTACTATAGCTGACTTTCAGATACAAATGTGCACCTATGTAGGGTGGGAACTAGACATTTCACCCAACTCTCCTCTTCAGAAAATATGCTTATCCATACAGTAAGGATAATCACAGTTCCTGCCTCATTAGTTTTCAGAATAAGTAGTATGCCATGGATTTTTATTCTATTAACTCATGTTCAGTTCTCACCTTTATTTCTGGAAACTTCTTAAATGAAAAAAATTGATAGAGAATTAGATTTCAGTTCATAGACATAAATATTGTGCCATTCTGCATATTTCAATGCAGGAATATTTGGACATGAGGACATATATCACACATGGGGCCATTATCAATGTCAACCAGGGATTTGGCAATGGCATTGGTTTGTTTCTCTCAGACACTCATTGGAACACTGGGGAATTTCTCTCTTCTTTTCCATAGTTCCTGTCTTCATTTCACTAAGTGCAGATTAACATCCACAGATATGATTCTCAAGAACCTGACTATAGCCAACTCCTTGGCCATTCTGTTTAGAGGGGTTCCTGAAACCATGGCAGCATTTGGATTAAAAGATTTCCTCAGTGATCTTGGATGCAAACTTGTTTTCTATATTCACAGAGTAGGCAGAGATGTGCCATTGGCAGCACCTGCCTCTTGAGTGCTTTCCAGGTGATCGAGATCAGCACTGGAAACTCCAGGTGGGCACAGTTTGAGCTAACAGCCCCCAAGTATTTATGCATCTTCAGTACCCTCTGTTGGATTCTCTACATGCTGTTAAACACAATTGTTCTCATGTATGTGGCTGACAAGTCTTACAACAAAAATATCACCTACAGAAAAGAGTTTGGATACTGTTCTGTTGTTCGCCAAAACAACTCTGGAACAATCCTGCGTGCAGTTCTGCTCTCCCTCCCGGATGCACTGTGTGTGGGTCTCGTGCTCTGGACCACTAGCTCCATGATTTCCATCCTGTACAGGCACAAGCAGAGAATGCAGCATATTCACAAGACCAACATCGCACGGAGATCCTCCATTGAAACCAGGGCCACCAAAACCGTCATTCTGTTGGTCAGCACCTTTGTCTGCTTTTATACCATCACCTCCATTTCCCAAGCATTTTTCATATTGCACAGCAATCCTAACAGGTTCCTCTTGAAAGTTGCTGCTGCTGTAACTGGATTTTACCCAACTATCAGCCCTTTTCTGCTCATGAACAACTACGCAAGCATATCTAGACTCTTTCTTGTCTGTGTAAGGAATACAAAAAGCTGTAAAGTTATGAGGAGCACATCTATTTCTTAATTTCATGAGGGCCAATTATATAGTTTTCCAATTCACCTACTGAAAGCATCCTGAACATAATTGTGAAACTATTCCACACCTAGAAGGCAGTGATAAAAATAAATGGCTATGTAACAATAATGAGAAATACATACTATTACTGATTAGTAATGAAATAGTACATAATGATTCCACAAATAAGTATCACAGTTCACCCTTAAGAGAATTTTATAATTTATATACTTTATTGTATAGGAACAACATTTCTTTCAGAAAAAGACTAAGACTAAGAGTTTGTTTATTAAAACATAAAAATAAAATAAAAATGTAAACATGATAGAAGAAACAACAAAAAGTGAGTTAAAGTTTTACTAAAGAGCAACCTTAATGTGTTATTCTATCCATAGGAATTTTTTTATCGTTTGTGGATATGGATGTTTTGGCCACACAGTTAAAAATAAATTATGGAGAGAATTTTTAGACATCTTCTGGTTCTTGTCCCTTGTTTTGCTGTCACAAATGAATCAGAGTCCTTTAGCTTTTCTTCCCATCCATCTGTCTCCTGCTCCAAAATATTCTGGTTCATTTTTGAGTCTAAAAGTTCAAGAGATATTTTGTACTAGCAGGATCAAACATTCCCAAACTATAGAAGAAATGCCATCTTCATTAGTATAAAAATGCCAGAAATTTTCTCAGATCTCTTTATCAAACAAATAAGTTGTGATCCACAATATCATTTTAAGTATAGTTGCGGAATGAAGAACCTTGAACTGTGATTATGATCCATCTCTGTGTGTCTCTGTCTCTGTGTGTCTGTGTCTCTCTCCCCTGTCTCTATGTCTCCCTGTGTCTCTCTCCACTGAAGAACAGGTAATATCCCTAGTTGTATCATGAATAAAATTCTCCTGAGTAAGATTTTGATTAGGTTCACTTGCACTAAATTTTAAAACATTATGTCCTCCTCACTTGAGCTTCTTATCTGTGACACAAATCAGTGGATGTGTCTCACTTTTTCTTCTTCATGTCCATTACTGCATGATAGGTTACCTGTAATGTGGAGTCTAAAATGAGAGTGGAAAAGCTCTTTTATTTTCCAAGAGAACTGTTGTAGCTGAACTCTAACACTCTAACTGTAAATAGTAGTTCCTTCCAATGTGTACATATTAGTAAAATTATGGGAGCTTTTGGATTTAGCTCTTGATTGGACTTGCAGATTGAAATGAGACAAATGAAAACTGAGTTTTCATTCCATACACCATCCTTTAGTTCATGATAAATTGTGTTCTTAATTTCCAGGTAGAGTTTTTTGTCTGAGGGATGGCGTTTGAGACAGGGAGTTGCTGTGTCACTCAGACTGTCCATGAGCTCACTACATAGCCCAGGTTGGCCTTGAACTTATGAGGATCCATCAGCTTGAGTCTCCTGAGCCCCATGATTACAGGCTTGATCCCCATGCCCTGCTCAAGGTAGACAGAAGTGTGCATGATCTTAAACAACATTTCAGGAAATCATGTCTCAACTTTGAGAGTTCTCTCTCTTCATATCCTACATGAAACAGTGGTGGATTTCATAGTGGTGTTCACTCATTGTTAATACCTTCACATGCCCTGAGACCACTAAGATTTCAGACTCTTAAGGCTTTGAGTCTAGAAATTAAATTGTGGATCGAATAGACAAAGTGGCTATCAGTTTCTTCCAGCTGACATCTGAGCTGGGTTTAGAAAACAGGAAAGGAGAGATGTTTCTTCATCCCAGTCTCTCACAGTACAGACTAGAATAGAGTCAAATCCCAGAAGAGACTGGCTGGTGATCACCGGGTGCAGCCATCTGCCTTTGTGACTGCTTTAGTTGGAATTGGGGCAGTAGAGGTATCCTGGGAAGTGTCACTGGAAATTACTGTCACAAAAGAAGCTTGATTTAAATAAATCTGCCTGTGTAGGAGCAGAAGTAGTAAGTTCTTATTGGTGGGCTGTCTGAAGAGATTGGCTCACTCCAGACTGGCATGGGCAAGGTATCTGCAGAGTTTAAATGTGTGTAACTCCATGTATTTGGAGATAAATTTGTTCCCATGAAACCAGCACCAAAATCAAAGCCTTTTGAATCTGAAATTGTGACATTTTCATACTTTATGTGGAAGAAAAATTTATCCAACTACACAGGAGATAAATGCATAGACATGGGGGGTATCAATAAACATATCCTGTATCGTGTGTGTGTGTTTTCTGTGTATATATTTCCTGCTAAAGAAATCTTTTGCACGTTATAAATTTGTGAAGTTGGTTGCCAAAGTTCATTGCTGTATTTGGATTTCTCCAGCAGTGTAAATCCAGTGCCCTAAAGCCAATCAAAACAAAACTGTTGGATTTCAAAACAATATCATAACAAATCAACAGTGGCTGCCATGATGCCTCTTGCTGTCTTCAAAATGGCTGCCCATACGTTCAGACATAGGGAACTCAAACAAAACAGAACAAAACTAATAAAACCAAAACAGTGAATGCAGTACAGGACTCGGAAACAAGACAGTAGTAAATAAAAATGACTACAAGAATAGATTTCCACATCTTTAAAGAAAAAATAATACAAATGCTCCCACAATTAGTCAGTGAGACACAAATGTAAGGAGTGCTCTGAAATTCATTTCAGGAGACCAACATTACACTGATTCTAAAACCTAATTAGGAATGAATGAAAAAGAATACCATAGATCAGTATCCTTGATGAACATAGATGCAAAAATCATTAAAAAAATGCAAACTGAACTTAACAACCCGTTAACAAGGTTATACAGCGAGATCAAGTTTAGTTTAATTGAGATATGCAAGCACAGTTCAACACATGCAAATCAAAATGTGCTACACAACATATGAAATACTGAGGTTAAAAATCACGTGATCATCTCAATTGATGATGAAAACGCCTTGAGCAAAATGATGATCCCTTACTGAGAAAAGCCCTAATGAAACTAACCGCAAATAGATCACTGTTCAATATGGTAAAGGTCATGGATGCCCAACCCACAGGAAACATCATTCGAATGGGGAGAAAACTGGAAGCATTTCCTTTCAAATCTGAAACAAGGCAATAACATCCTCTCTCATCACTGTGCTGTTTTGTTTTTGGAGACAGGGTCTCACTATATAGTCCAGGCTGGCTTTGTACCCACTATATAGCCCAGGCTGGCCTCAAACTCTTGGCATTCCTCCTACTGAAGCTTCCAAGTACTGAGATTACAGGCTTGCACCACCATACCTGGCTGGTCACCACTCTAATTCAATATGTTTTTTGAAATTTTTGTCAGAGCAATTAGTCACGAGAAAAAAAATAAAAGTTGTACAAGTAGGAAAGTATGAAGTCAAACTGCATTTTACTTATTTATGAATGATGTGATTCTATACTTAGATGACCTTAGAGAGTCTACTAAATGATATTTAGAGATGATAAATGAAGTCTGAAACTATTAGGCTATAAAATAAATGTTAGTGTTCCATAGCCTTAATATACACCATTAATGGGCTAGCTGAGAAATAGATCAGTAAAGGCAACTCTATGTACAATAAATTTCAAAAAATTAAGTACTTAGGGCCTAATATAACCAAAATGCCAAGAGAATTGTACAGTTAAAATTTCAAAACACTAGCAGGAATTGAAAAAGACATCAGAAGATGGAAAGACTTCCCATGTTCACAGGTTGGCAGAATTAGCATTGTCCAGATGACTACATTATCAGAAATGATCTAAGATTCATTGCAATCATCGTAAAAACACAAATGGCAAGTTTTCATGAAAAAAAGATAAAATCTTAAAATTTACATAGAAACATAAAAAAATCAGAATATCAAAAACTAAACTCAGGAAAAAAGCATACATCATAATATCTGACTTGACATCTGTAACAGAGCCATGGTAATACATTGTGTATTATGCTTCTAAAAGCCAAAGACATGTAGACCAATCCGTAGAAGGGAAAACACAGAAAAGAAGCCACACAACTACAGCCATCTGATTCTGGAAAGAGAGTCAAAAATACACACTGGAAAAAAGCACAGGCGGGAGAAAAGACAGCCTCTTTAAGAAATGGAGTTATGAAAACTGGATGTCCACTTGTAGAAGACTGAAATTAGATAAGTATCTCCCACTCTACAAATGTTGATTGAAAATGGTCAAAGACCTAGGTATCCTGACACTTAGTGGAGCAACTTGAAGCCACACACAGGCAGAGACATTTTGAAGAATATGGGAAAAAATAGCCAGAATCAACAAATGAGGCTAAATTAAATTAAAACAATTTTGCACAAGGGAAACAACATATTGAAGACAAAGCCTACAAAATTTGTGAGAAGGTTTACCAGCTACGCTTTTGACAGAGAATTAATATTCAAAGTAGTAAAAAATAAAACCCACTAAAAGTAATGCAGTCAATAAACAGGCAAATAAATTGAGAAGACACTTCTCAAATTTGGAAGTAGAAATGACCAGTTTGTGTATAAAATTTTTTCAACATTTTTGGTGATTAGGGACATAAAAATCACAACTACACTAGATTCCATCTCAATCTGGTCAGCAAGACAGTGAAGAAAATAGAAAACAATAAATGCTTGTGAGGATGCAGAGAAAAAAGCCCCCTTCCACATTGCTGGTAGGCATGTAAATTAGTACACTATTGAAATCAGGGTAGCGGTTCCCAAAATCTAAAATTAAAAGTTTCTCCTTTGTGTGGAAATCTCCAAAGAGCAGAGAGTGTGTGGTGAGACTGTCACTTTCCATCCTCACAGGCACTTGGGTCACATAGGAAGGCAGCAGAGAACATGGAGAACTGAGCCTGGGGAGAATGAGATAGGAAACTCTATGGGTCCCCAGATGTTATGCACCCATGAAAAGCTGTTTTTTTTTACAATCTTTATTCCCTACATTCTGTCCCCCAAGCTGCACCATCACCTATATTTTGAACAAAGGTACAGAATGACACCTACAAGGGAAAGCCAAGAAAGACAGAAAGTGAGGGTATCATGCCACAGTGGATATTAAAATCCATTAGAGGCCAAACTGCAACTTTCTGCAAACCAATTGGAAAGTTTTGTTGAGATGGGTGAAGTTAAATTCAGAAACAGCAACTGTATAGTCACATTCCTACAAGTAAGTACCACTGTATTGGAGGCATTCAAATGGCCACTGACATGCTCAGTGTGAGAAATCAACAGTTTTCACACAGTTAACTAGATAGATTTAGATACGATGTAGACATAGATGTCATATCTGAAGTGAAATCATAAGGAATAATTGAAATATTTATTACAATATGCAAAATGAAAAGTAAAATTTCTTTAATGTAAGATTTCAGAGCATAGCCTACATCTGGTAGTCATGCTTGCTTATCTTGCTTGCTTTTCCTCAGGATGAAATAAATGCACCTCACTGCACAGTTTGAAGTATAAGAGGTGTCATCAGCCAAAACTTTTGTGTCTCTCCTTTGAGATAAAGTATTGTGACTCTGTGATCTTGTCTTTCCATAAAAGTTCAAATATTATTTCATCTTTAATGGCAATAACAGTGTGGGACTGTGGAAAGAGAACAAGGCTGAAGAACATTTTCCAGTTGTTAATGCCTGGGACCATTTAGATGTGTGATTGGCAACTCTGGAGAGATCATTGAAGGGTTGGAAGCTTTGTTACTATAAGTGAGGGTGAGAACTTATGGCATAGAACACCTGCTTCCTTCCTCACCCCCTTACACAGATGGGTCTTGTGCATGCCTGGACAGCACATTGCAGTCATGAACATGGTCCCCCATCTGCAATTAACAGCAGGAGACCCAAGACAAAAATGTATTTATTACAGTATTTTTGGCAGAAATCTCAGCAGGCTTTTATGTTTTAGTAGCAAGTATTTGCAATTGTTCCAGTTGACATTCCTTGTGGGCAGTGGGGCTTCTACCTGGAGCCTTGCCAGAGGGAGGGATGTGATTTCACACCTGAAAGAGGAAATGGAGACATTCTTTTGTGGTCACCTCGTTCAAGCCATTGAGTTCAAAAGTTGCCAGGCAGTAGCCTAAGAGCAGGTGGGTGCAAAGTTGTGTATGACAGAACTGTAGGTGAAAGTGCAGTGGTTCCCATGTTGAGCAAGGGCCTGCAGGGGTTTCAGATGCCAGAAAACAATAGGTCACGGGGAGGGCTACTGAACCACAGAATACTAGTGGGGGTGACCATGGGACCGTCACATGTGCCCTGAGACTTGAACACTGGAAGCTGAGCTAGAGGAGCAGGTGACTTTGGAGCACTTGTTAGTGCCCTGGTCTGGCCAGCGCCCCTCCCCCCAGGGGTGTCAGGGTAGAGCTTTGTGATGTCTCAGCCTGGCCAGGGCTCCCATTGGCAGGAACAGGGTCTGAGTGATGGAACAAAGGTAGGGTGAGGCTCCATAGCCTCCCAGAGCCACAGCAGAGCTGAGAAGAAGCAGAGGCAGAAATGTGACCTGAGATTTGGAGGTCGGAAGCCTCAACCATGATGGAGGAAATTCCTCAGGTACAGGACAAATGGGTGGTTACCTGGGTAAATCCTCAGAAGCCCACTGACAAGCTGGACAAAACCGGAAGCACCACCCAGAGGAAGAAGAAGAGAGAGAGCTCAGCTGAGTCTGAGCGCAAGGAATCAGAGCATCTGAGTAGACTGGCTGTGTCCTGCTCTTGGCCTCCTGTTCCCAGGTGCCTGGACCTTGGCCCATAGGGACTGGTCCTCATGCCCTCCTGGACCCAGCACTTTGTCCTCCTCTAGCCTCCTCCCCCTGGTTAAGACACAGGCAGGGCAGGGCAGGGCAGGCCACTATAGGTCCAGGTTAACACAACCTCCCCTCTGCTTTACATCCAGAGGCAGGGTGTCATTGATGAAGTGTTGTCCGTGCTGGCCCAGAGTCCCCACAGGCACCGCAAGTGCTCTGTGGTGGTGCTGTACAAACAGGGAAAGGTGAGGAGGGAGGAAGAGAGCCAGGAAGAGCAGAGGCCCATGATTGATCCTCAGGAACCACCTGTTGAGGGGCCTGAGGAGAAGCCTGTGCCTGAGAGTCACAAGAAAGCCCTTGAGGGCACAATGCAGAAGGCCAGAGACCCAGGATCTGTGTCCTGCAGGATTCCAGGAGCTGAAAGGAAGAGGACCCCACGGAGACTGAAGGGTAAGAGGAAAAGTCAGGTGGACTGACCCAGACCAAGTCTGAACAACAAAGCACAATGGAGATGCTGAAGGAGGCCTCTGTGTGCATTTGCGCCTGTTCCCTGGTCAGGGGGGAAGGAAGGGAAGAGAGAGGAAAGGATTGTGGAGGGTAAGAAGATGGAGGGTAGGGAGAGGAACGGGGCTGGGAGGAGAGGAGAGGGGAGGAGAAGGCACTG
>PVJX010036531.1:0-17551 GCA_004027295.1 Dolichotis patagonum
CATCAATAAGTCTGTCCACAACACATTTGGTTTATTACTATATGGATAAAGACTTGGTGACTGAGTTCTAGGATAAACATCTAAGTTGAAACCAAAATAAAACTTCACATCTACAAGAGCATACATTTTTATGTCATATTCTGAAGGTTTTTCTGGAATATACTGCCTGAAGCTAGAATGACCATGAAATGCTACAAGTAGTCATGTATTCAGATGGTGTGTAAATGCTTGGCAATTACCCACAAACCTTTCAAATTGTGGGCAAATAGCAGAGAATCGATTGATTTTATTTTTTGGTGGGTAGTTTTTCATCAAACTTCAGGCAATTTTGAAGGAAACCAGATCTCCTCAGGACCATCATTATTCTACAGACCTCAAGCCCACATCCATCAATTCTCCATATATTTTTTTACGTTCCTGTGATTACCAGAGGAAGGCCCTGGTCAGCGCATCAGACCAATGAGTGCTTTCAGTTCATCTAGTGAGGTGCCATACTAAATACCTTTTTGAGTATGGCTACTTGGGCATACAAAATGCTTTACTTGTATTTCAGTATGTGTATATTTGACATCTTGTAACATTTCATCTGCTACAATTTCCAAACCCCGTGGCAATGCTGATGTTTTATCCAATAGGTTTCATCCCTGCCAAGATCTTTGCTATATTTTCAAACTTAGTTCTAACATTGGATCATTCCATTTGGTTGTGTGACCATTTTGTACCATTTCTACTAGTCCAATATGTACTCACAATCTGTTTTCCTGATCATCTGAATTAAGGAGGTCTTCATTCCTGTGTCTATATCTGTTGATTCTTGTTCCATTTTACTGTTGCAAGAACTTTGGCTCATGTGGCCAATGTCAAAGCCATTATCATCTTCATCATCCATGCATTAATGATCTAAGGATTCACTTCTGACCTCCAAAACTTGTAAATCTGGCTTTTCATGTGCCATTGTATGAAACTGGGTTGCTTCCATGAGAAAAAACAAAAGAATACTTTTTAAAAAATAGATTCTAAATGCACAGAAATTTAACAATGAGCATTTCATGGGTAAAACTCATCTGCTGCTGCTTTGCAGATCTTTTACCTGCTTTTCATCTCCCAAATCAGTGAATGCACAAATGGTTTTTTTTTCCCCAGGTGTAGCTACTATGAGTCACATCCACATTTCATTTATAGTAAAACATATTCTTACAGAACAAAAGAGTGATATGTGTATATTTTAAACCCTGTGATACTTGGGTAAACATATGCAAAACCTGTTAAATGGAGCACCAAGTGGGTAAAAATCCCAGTTTGACACTTCATCACACATGCGCATACTTTGTCATTCATCATATGAAGTGGGGAAACAGGAAGATTGCTTCCTATATCCACCAGGGGCCACACAGTCAGCTACTAGTATGTTAAAGTACAGATTTACAGTAGGAAAGTATGAGCTGCTGTAACCCAGTGTTATGTTCCACAGATTTAATCTGTATTTTGGCTATAAAAGTGGGTCAGGAAAAATGAACTGTAAGGATGAATTTCTTTAATCAGTTTAGTGATTCCTGAAGTTGGTTGTTAGACTTGATGAAACCTAAGTTGCCATGGTCTGTCTTTCTCATGATATAGAGCACTGATAGTCTATGATGTGAACTTTTAAAGAAATTTTCAACATACATCCATTTGTTATCCTAATTCACCACTCTTGAGATTCATAGAACTTAATGACTTTACATACAATGATTTTTTAAAACATTTTTGGAAGAGTAAGAAATATGATGCTAGAGGGTTGAGCTTAGCATGTCCGGACAAAGTACTAAAGGAAAATAATGACCTCCAGATACACATAAAACAATGTAAAGATTTCTACATGTGGCCTGAATAAGAATTGTTTAGTCTTTGATTGTAAGAATAAAGTTCTTGAAAACTGGACATAAGCCCCCATAATACACTTGGCTGAAATATGGTGCAAGGTTAGTGCTCAGTCTTCAAGGTACCCTCCGTTAGAGTGAGAATGCTGATCACAAAAGAATGAGATCCTGTAAATTGAAATGAGAGATGTTTGGCAGGACCCTGACGAGACAGGAGACATTGAACTCCTAAATTCTGATAAGCTTACTTACCATAGGAAGAGAATTGTCTGCCATCAGTGGCTGGTGCAGCTGAACATTTGCCCCCTAACCTCTGTGGTATGGGCATCTACTCTGACATACCTGAGGAAATTGTTCCCACGTTGCTGGAGGAAACAGTAATGACCCTCCCTGGCACAGTTACTGACCAAGAACAAGACAATGCTGACCCTCCTCAGGGCCCACACTCAGCACCCACTTTTGCCTATAACCAGCTTCAAATCTAAGAAGGTTTCTAAAGGCGAGGCATACAGTATGACTCACAGGCAGAATGCTGTATTCCCAAAGAACTTCTTGAGCTTTATAATTCTTACAACCCGAGGCTGGGGGAACAGATAAAGGAACAGATTTTATGAAGGTCATATAATGGTTCAAGAAATATAAGCCTATATCAGAATAGATTTCTTCACATGTGCTCATTAGATAGGGATTCTAGATTTAATGTCATAGCTCTAGAGTTTTAAAAAGGGTGCTAATAATTTACTTGGTTGGTTGGCTGAAATATGGATTAAAAGATGGCCCAGTGTGAACGAGCTATAGGTGTTGGATATTGCTTGGTTTATTTTCAACACAGATGCAAGCAAAATGAGAATTCTGGAGATTTGCCAGGTAAATGATAGTGAGAGGATCTAGAAAAACATACCCTTCATGAATACAAGAAATAGATTTGCAAGGGAATCATAAGCATCTGTGAAGAGCTCTGTCATTACTCTTCTCTGTTTATCAAGACTTTACAGTGGTGATTGAAGACATTCAATTGAGAAACTTAAATGCCATCGGTTTAACTGGATCTCACAGTGGTAGGAACCAAGAAGTATTTTTTAAAACTCTCAAGCTATGACAGTTAGATATGTGCTCTAATGTAGCAAGGAAAAATAGAAACCGTAGCCAGAAAATAGCAGTATTAACACAAAAAAGAATTTGAAATCATATTAATTAGGTGATACAGGATTTGGGAACTATTACAGCAACATAGATGACAGGGGAATCTATTTTGTATACATCATTGGACACGAATTCAAGATACTAAATGGAAGATGAGGAGTAGATTATGAGCGACTGTAGGGAATATATTGTTGCACTTATTAAGTGTTAAATTTTAGGGTCCAGGGCAATAAGTATCCAGAGGGAAATGGAAAATATTATTCTGGAGGCTTTGTGTAAGATTTGCAACTAGAGAGTCAAACATGAAAAGGCACCAGTATAAATATGGTAGCTATGGTCTTAGTGGTCTAGGAAAAAATACAAAAAGGAAACTTACACTGACATTAATAAAAGGCTCAGAACAATACCTGGAGAATATTTAACAGCTCCAGGAAAGAAAATCCAAAATAAGGAACTGAAAAATCTATCGTTAGACATGTAGTAAAGTGGAAATTACCATCAAAATAATTTTTCCTTCATGGATTAAGCCGTTTTAAAACATTTTATGTGTTATCACTCAGTGGAGGTCTTTGCCATGGCTGGGGATAAAATTATGTACAAAGATATGTTTTTGCTCATAAAGATCGTACATAAGAGAAGGAATGTGTACCTGTAAAAATACTGAGTTCAATTTTAAATAGTGTTATATTATAAAAAATGTTATAACATTATGAAAAGACTGGAAAAGAAAATAGATGTTTCTTAAGCAACACACAGAATAAGAAATAATAAACATGAAATTTTAAAAAGAAAGAAAATAGAAAGAAAGGAGTAGAAATATAGAAAGAAAATAGAAGTACCAGGGAAAGTCAATCTCCACACTACAAAGACATAAAAGTTTCATGAAAAGCTGTGATTTTTAAGACCCTCTGTGTGACTTGCTAATGAGAAGGTTATTGGTAAATTTAAAGAGATTATAATAAGAAGGAGAAAAAATATAAATTATTGACTTGAAATATAAAATGTAGTTGCATGGAATCATTTATTTCTGCACCTTCCTAAATTGATATCATAAGTGTTTTTTATTAGCTCTTTTTTGTAGTGTATAATGATTATATTCCTTGTGATGAGTTAGTACATAAACCATCTTAATACTTTTTCATCATCATTTCCCTCCGTCTTATGATCCCTTTCCCATTTACAAAAGATCTATGTCCCTACTTCCTATTATTTATGTTTTATTTTGCTTTTTATCTACATTTTGGGTTTTTCATATAAGAGAAACCATGCAATATTTAAGCTTGAGCATCTGGCTTCTTTCATTTAAAATTATGATGTGAAGATGCAACCATTTTGCAGCAAATAGGTTGAGTTTTTCTTTATGTCATTGTGCATAAATACACACTTTCTTTATCCATTCATCCGTTGATGAATTTGTAGGTTGTTCCCAAGATTTAGCTAGAATTGTGCAGCTATAAAGCTGAGTATATATGTATTGCTGTAATAGAATGTCTTTAACTGTTTCAGGAACATACCTAGCAAGAGATAGCTACATTGAAGAACATTCCAACTTTAGTTTTTTAAGGAATTTGCATCCTGATTTCCATAGTGGTCATGCTAGTTTACATCCCTACCAACAGTGTAGAAGGGTTCTTTGTTCACTCTGACTGCCCCAGTATTTGTTATTATTTGATATCTTGATGATTGCCATTCTTCTGTAGGAAAGTGAAATTGCAGTGTTATTTTAGGGTTGATGCCTAAACTCACATAGACTGATAGAATATGAGGAAATAACAGGATCTACATTCGGTGACTAGAAAGCATTTATACTAGGGGCAATCACTGGGTTAATTGGAGATAGTTGAAATCAAAGCTGCTGGTTGTACAAAAGGCCACACAATTGATCTAGCTCTAGATTCAACACATACACAAAAATTTCAGGTCACGGATGGATATATTGAATAACACCATAGGGTTGTCTATCAAATAATAAAGAATGTCAAAAATTCTATAGGAAAAAGTGGCCTTGTCTCTTTAAAAATAAATAGTAAAGAAAAACATGGATATAGAAGAAACTGTTACGGATTAAGATAAAATTAAAGATGTGTGGGATTTGTCTAAATCCGAATTAGAAAAATTAACTGTAAAACTCCCTTACGGGAAAATTTGAGCATTGATTAGTAAGGCTTGTGGTGCTATTTTTAATTTTATTTATTTATTTTTAAATTTTTTTTTGCTATTTTTAATTTTGAGACTGTCATTGGTGCTGCATTTACATTTCTAAAAGTACTCACTTTAAGGCAACGGTGAATTGTTTCTGAGTGACTTTCACTGAGCTTCGTACATGTCATGCTCTTTACATATTCAAAGTCTGTGTCATCCTTGTATCAAGCAAGTCCCCTGACATTATTTTTCCAACAGTACATGCTGACTTTGTACCTATATCCTCATTTTGGTAACTTCGACAATATTAAAAGCCTTTTTATTACAAGGATGGTGATCTATAATCAGAAATCTTTGATGTTACCAGTGTAATTGTTTTGGATCACTGTGATCAGGCTTCTCTAGTTTCTCAAACAGAGCAATACTGAAAATAGGCCAAATAAGGGCCCATAGGGTTCAAGTGAAAGGGAGAGTTATATGTCTCTGAGTTTAAATAAAAATGATTAAGCTTATTAAGAAAGGCATGTCAAAAGCTAGCAAAAGCCCACAGCTTTACCTCGTGTGCCAAATAGAAAACTTGTGACTGCATAGAAGTTCTTGACAAAAATTAAAAGTAATAATTCAGTGAACACATGAGTGATTATAAAGCTAACCAGCAGCATTACTGATATAAAGTTTTAGTGCCCTGAGTAGATCAGACCAGCCCCAATTTTACCATCAGCCATAGCCTCATCCGGGAAAAGGTTTTATATCGTTAATTTTTTTGATGACTGAGAAAGTTTGAAGGTAGAGGAGGTTGATTTAGCAGGCGTAAAGAAAGCAGTGAAAGGTGAAGCAGCAAGTGCTGATATAGCCACTGCAGCAAGTAATCCAAAATATCTGACTATTTCAGTGTATATGGAACAGCCTCCTATGGTAGAAGTTGCTCCCTAGAACTTTAATAGCTAGAGAGAAGTCAAAACCTAGGCAAATCTTCAAAGGACAGACTGACGCTCTTGTTGGGGAACAGTGCAGCTAGTGATATTAAGCTGAAGGTAATGTTTATTTACTTTTCTGAAAATCTCGGGGCTCTTCAGGCTATGCTGAGTCTACTCTGCTTCTGCTATAATGGAACAGCAAAATCTGGATGGCAGCACATCTGTTTATGCCATTTGGAGCGTATTGTTGAGACCTATTGCTTAGGAACAGAAGATTCGTTTTAAGATATTACTGTTCCTTGGTAATGTATTTCATTACATAAGAGCTGTGCTGGAGCGGAACAACAAAATTTACCTTATTTTCATACCTGTAGTTCATGAATCAAAAAGAAATGTTTACTTTCACATATAATTATTTTTTTTTGTTGTTGTTGTTATTTGGTACAAGGGATTGGATTCAAGGCCTTTGCACTGAGTTACGTTCTAAGCCCTTTTTTATTTTCTGGGCACCTCTACCTCCGGGAGTAGGGATGGGAGAAGGTAGGAGAGGCTGTGTGTGGAATGAGCAGAAGGTCAGCAAAGGCAAATGTCCTTCCACTGAGTAGAAAAACGAGTTCCAGCATCCCACCATTGACATAGGTAGGTGCAGAGTGACCTTCCGATGAGGCACTCGAATAATTAGCAATAGTGCTTGGCTACGTGATTGATACAGGGACTCTCAGGCTCCTTCAAATGGTAAAAATAAAGACGTGAGGAAATACTCTTTTCATTTGAGACAGGATCTCTCTAAATTGCTGAAGTGCCTCAGGCTGCCCTTGAATTTGTAATCTTTTGTGCCTGCGCCTCTCAGAGTGGTAGGATTATAGCTGTGTGCCACCATAACCAGTCAAATTTTATTAGTTAATAAATACTTTCTACAGACTATAGGATTTTTTATTTTTGCAAATGTTTTTTTCTTTTATTTTTGATTAATTTTATTGGTACATTTTATATACACATAATGCTCATATTCATTAGAAGAAGTTTGTATCTGTACATGATATTTCTTGATTCTTCTTTTTTCCCAATCCCCTCCCCTCCTTTCTACCCCTCATATAGATAGCGATTCCTCTGGTGGGTAAATTGAAAATCTTCTGGAATGGAATTACTATTCTAGATGCCTTTAAGAGTATTTGAAGGGGGCATGGTGGTACACTCCTATAATTGGAGCACTTTGGGATGCTGAGACAAGAAGATCACAAATTCAAGCCCAACCTATACAACCTACATAGAGACTGACTCCAGTGTTGAAAAAGATTCTACTGTAGATAAAATGGGAGCAAATTGATTTGAATCCTGCAAAGAGATCTTTCATGGAAAGGAGAATAAATCAATGCAACAAAATTTACTGTTTTATTTTTAAAAATTTCCACAGGCCCCCAAAACCCTAGCAATCACCACCACTCTAATTGATAAGCGGTTGTCAGCATCTAGCTAAGTCCCTTCACCAGCAGAAAAATTGGTACTTACATACACCTACCATAAGCATTTAGTTAACATTTTGAGCACAAAAGTTAAATTAAATTATAGGAAGTTTCCTTTAGATACAATACTACTGCACCAAAAAATAATAAAAACACTATGCACCATTAATAAATTACAACATAGAATAAGCATAACTTTTATATGCACTTAGAAACCAAAAATCTCTGTTGCTTGCTCTACTTGTGTAATATTCACTGCAATATGGTGATTTGGAATCAAATTCCATAATATTTTTGAGCTATTCCTATGATCTAATAGAGTGATGACGATAAGTTCAGGAGAGGAAAGAATGGGGTAAAATCATATAAAACAAGATTGGCTATAAGCTGGTAACTGATACGATTCGGTGGATTGGGAAGGAGGCATTTGACTTTTTCCCCTTTAATCTTGTGATTGACATGTGCATTATAAAGGACTCAAGAACAAATCAAATAAAATTGTCTGATGTACACTGTTAAAAATTGGAAGATGATAAAGAATTAAATTGATTTTTCTCTTTATACAGGTGACTTTTTTCTAGAAACAAAGCTTAGTGATAGCATCCTTACCTAGCACATAGTGTTCTACACTCAATTCCTAGAAACATCAAAACAAAAAGTATAAAAACAAAAACGAAATCCCTCTCAGTGTACTGTAGGAACTTAGCAATAAAAGAAACATAAAACACTAGAAAAGTATGTTTATTTGTTCATTCACGTAATATTTATAAAAGTGCTGCAATTGCTGGATAGGAATACAGAAAAACACAGTTTTTGGAAAAGTATAAAATTCAAAGTAATAGGGTCCTTAAAAAATTGTAATTAAGTTATACAGAGGCTTATTGACTTTTGATGAGTTTTGTCCTAATGAACCCATAATGATTTGAAAATACTACAAGACCCAAATGCATGATAATCACCTAAATTTTTGTACATTGTAACTCACCAATGGTGCACTTTGGCTGCCACTGGTTTCCCTTCATGGTTGTGTGACCTACGGAACTGGAGATTTTATCAGGAATAGAGCATCAGGTCACATACTGCCAGCCTGAAAAAGATCAAAATTCAAGACTTAAAGTATAATTTCCAATGAATGCAGATCAATTTTGGTACCATCACAAAACTGTGAAATTTTGCATAGAACTAGTATAAGTGAGGGGCTGCTTGTATAATACTTGACTGACACAAAACATTAAGAGATGTTGGCATATCATCTTTGACTGTAATACCTGAAATAGCTACCAGTTACTTTTGTCTGTTGAAAGTGGTCAGCAAAGAATTTAACTTCATTTTATTTAACTGTGATTTATTTCCTTTTAAAACCTCAAGTAGTTTAAAACACTTCTAAAATGGCTATCATCTTGATAGGATTACATTTCATTTAAACATGTGGCACGTGAGATATTGTTGTATTTTACTGTACATATTGGTAAGAGTCATTGTTTCTATTATTACCTGTAAATTTATCATCAATCTAGTTGGTATCTATGGATTTGTTTAGTTTGAATGATATTTTTCTATTTACTGATAGTTATAATGTGTTTATTTCAATATTTTATGCAAATCCAGTTGTAACAGCAGCACCTATATAAAATATAATTAACAAACATATTGAAATATTTATTTTAATTATAATATAAGCAAATTTCTACTTTAAAACAAATATGGAACTTATGATTTGAGATAACAAAAGCACTTTTTCCTGTTAAAAATTCTCAACATATTAGATATAGAAAAATGTACTTCAACCCAACCTGCATCTACTACCAAAGGATGAGAAAGGAAAGAGAATGTCCTAGATATACATGACAGAATAGTACTTAGCGCATAACAAGAAGGAAATGTGGTTATTTGCGACAACAGCGATGAACCTGAAGGATGTCATGTTAAGTAAAATAACTCCAGCACAGACAGCCAAACACTAAGATCTGATTTTCAGATTCCAAACAACGAGAACGCTTAGGAGCAGGACATAGAACCATGGGAGCTGTCTCCCAGCTTCTGGGAGACAGAGGAAAAGGTGAATTGAGATTTTTTTTTCAAGGATATAAAATTTCCCTTAGGCAAGAAAACTAACTTCAAGAGATGTAGTGTATAATGTGGTTACAACTATGTCAACAATAATCTGTACTAACTTAAAAATTGTTCTGAGTAGATTTTAAGTGTCCTCATTATTTAAATACATACATTTCGGGGTAGCATACATATTGATTAGTTTTGTTTAACTAGTCTGAATTGCATGCATATTTCAAAGCAAAATATTAAACACCATAAGAATACATGATTTTTATTGCTCAATTTTCAATAAAGAAGAAAAAAGTCTGGTTTGCAACAATTCTAAAATAATAGATCTTATTCATAGTAAGTGAATAATTCATCTATTTTAAAAAATGTGTCTAATTTTTAAATTTCAATATATTATCTAACACTTGTTTTTTTTTCCTTGAAAGGGTGTTATGTATAAAGAAATGACATAAAAATATTATAAATTTCAAATAGGGTTTTGTCATGAACAATTAATATTCCCAATTCTTTTCCTTACTAGGTCTGCCATTCAATCTCAAAAGAAAACTTAATTTGTCTTACATGGCTTATTCTGTAATAAATTCTAATTTCTCTCCTGAAGAATAGTTTCTGAAACATAGCAAAAAAAAAAGTTGCTCATTCTGAAAAAAAAATCAGAGATAATGAAGAGAAAATGAAAACTCAGAACAAAAACTTGAAGAAGGTTTCTAAAAATATCCAAAAAGAATTGAAAGAACTATTCATTTAAAACAAAATAAAATTTTAAAAATTATGCATGGTTGCTAACAAGATTTGGGCTTATAATGTTGACTAGCTGTAAAACAACCTGTATTCTTGCACGGATGCAGAAAGCAAATTTTAGTTAAAGCCATGGCAAGCAAATTATAACTTCAGTTATGAAACTTTAGTTACTAAATCATAAAGATTCAAAGCATTAATTTTTAAAAACTGAAATATCTTCAGTTAAGCCATGAAATAATTGCTATTGTGTACCTTCCAATAACATGAAAGAGCAATTAATTAAAGCTTTGAAATACAAACAGTCCTCGATTTACTTGATTTGACATAGTATTTTGACTTTGTAAAAGTGCAAAACAATACACAGTCAAGAGAAATTATACTTCGAGTATTGAATTCGGAAATTGTCCCCATTAGTGATATGCAGTATGATTTTGTCTTTCCATGCTGGGCACCACCAGCAAGCCACACGCCCAATTAGGAGGGCCAAAGCCGTACCCTGTAGTGTTCTGTGCTGTTAGAATTGAAATGCATTAAGTGTGTTTAATCTATGATTGGTTTACCAAGATGTAAACACATCAAGCTTCAGTGTCCTATATAGGAAATAATTGCTATTGTTTTATATAAAACATACAATATAAAACATATTAGTCAATTAAATATTTAGGCATATTTCATCTCAGTGGGTTTCAGAATTTATGAGGCAAAGTTGCCAATTTTCAGCTTGAAGTATCAAGTACCATTTGTAGATTTTTTGGATATTTTACTTCATTCAAAGAAAGACTTCAACTAGATATAATTTTTTAAAAATTATATTAAGGTCTGGGAATATATTGTAATGCTAGAGAGCTTGCCTAACCCAGGGGTCAAGTCCTGGTTCAGTCTCCACTACTGGCGGGGAGGGAGAAAGAAAGAGAAGGAGAAGGCGAAAGGGCAGGGGAAGAGGAGGAGGAGGAAGAGCTAAAATAATAACAAATAGTACCATATTGGTCAAAATCCCATTGTAAAACACAAAAAGTGGTAGCTCTCTTATTGCTTTGTTCATTATATGATACATGCTGGAAGTGTCTCTGCTTTGATTTTTGAAGCAAATTCTAAGAAAAACATCATAAATACATTTTGGAACTTTTGAAAGAAATACAAGACCACTTCTTTAACCATCCTAAGTTCTTCAACACTCACTGTTTGAGCCACGGAAGGCTTCTAAAGTGATCTACTGTATTGTTATCTCCAATTTAAAATTATGTTAAGGCAAAAGTATAGTACTTGCCAAATTTTCAATAATCAAAGAAAAAATCAATATATTTTAGGATTCTTTTGCACTAAACACAAATAAGCTACATTTAAAACTTCAAATAACAGAAACATTCATTTGTGAGTGAACTAGAGAAGTACTAGAATTAATTTTGGAATTAAGATTTTTTAAAGTGCCTACCAGTGATACTGACTTTATAATTTTTCTAACATGCATTAAATCCAGGAAATACTCTGTTATGTAAACTAGCAATAGCACTACAAGAAAATATTTTAAATGCTGTATTTATACAGTCAATTTAGAATTGTCCTTCAATTTATGAAATTCCTTTTTCAAATTGCTTTTAATAATTACAGTTTGATATGAGGTTAATAAATGTACTTAACTTGATAGGTGAAATTTTAAAACTAATGCTACAAAGTCTTACAAAATATGAACAAGTTTCATAAACATAGGTGTAAATATGAAATAACAGTTATTTTTGGCACTCAATTCAATTATAGGAAAACTTGTTATGCTTGAAATGTCTTGAGTGTAAATTTAATCTTTCAATTATATATTTTATGAAATATAAATAGATATCAAACACATTCAATGAAAATTTAGTCCTGGAATTGACAAGTGTTGGAGGTATAAAACACAGCATAATTGAAGATTTACTGCAAAAAAAAGGAAGATTAAAATATTTCAATAATGTTATATTTGGTTGCACATCAAAGTAGTACTGTTTTGGATATAGTCAGCTAAATGTAATGGAATATTAATATTAACTATACCTATATCTCCTTGCTTTTCCAATATGATTATTAGAATGTGCAAAAGTATACATGGCCCACCTCTCACATTATGGTTATTTTGGATGGTTCTGACCTAGGAAAATTTGTCTCTAGAACATATAATTAACAAGACAGAAGAGAACAAAAAGAAAAATATGCTAATAATTATATCAATGCTCCTGTATTTTAGGTAGAATACTTGAAGTAGAATATTTTGTTTATGAATATGTGTAATTTTAGTCTTTTGTAATTTTCTTATCAAGTGTGTAAATTTCTATTGAGCACACAAGCTGGAGGAAGAGGGTGTGCTGTTGGTGATAGATCCTTCTCTTAAGACAACTGGCAAAATAATCCTACTGGTGACTGAAGTTTTGAAAAACAGGCTGAAAGACTCTGGCCAAGAATTTAATCAGTTTGATGAGTCTCTCCCCGAAAAAATTTACTCTCATGTCACCACCTTATTAATACTTGTTTTATCTATATCTATAATTCTGGTAACTACCCCATCAGTACTTGGAGTCTTTCACTTGAAGACCATAATCATCTTAATGTTATCCTACCTTGTTTTCTTCTCATTTTAAGCCTCTCAAGTAAGAAGTCCTGACCAGACTTCATCTTTGCATTGTCTTGGCTTCATATTTCACACCAGGAGACTGTACTCAAACCTGAAAGCTGTTTACACACAAATGAATGTTTCACTGTTTTATACAAATGAACATTTGAAAATTAATCACTGATTAACTTGGAGCTATGTTTACTTAAAGAAACAAGGTTATTCTTCACTGTTTGAAAAAGGTTACCTTAGATATAGAGATTATAATATAATATCAATAATTTTCTAGAAATTTACTCTACATGGAAGACATGGAAGAGAGAAATGATGATCAATTTTCAGCCAGTGAGCTTCTCTTCCCTCACTCATTTATCTGTCCATTCCTTCATTCAGCATATTATTACTAAACGCCACAAGCAGAAAAGAACTGTTTAAATGTTTAGCAAATAGTCATGAAAAATAAACATAGTCCCTTGCCTCATACAGGTGATATTTTGATGAAGAAGGCAGCTATGTAAAAAGCAATCACATAATTATCAAAATTACTTTTTTAAAAAAGGATTCTGGAGAAATGGTACATGAGTTAATTGAGCCCATACTGTGAGCCTGACAACATGAGGAGAATCGTAAAAGGATTCAAAGGGAAATAATCTTTGAGCTGAGCTCTAGAGCAGGCATTAATTAAGAAATGCAAGAAGGAGAGGGCTGCAGACAGAAGGAAGCATTGTGAAATATTCAGGGATGGAAAGGACATCAGGTTTTAAAGAACCCCAGCTGACTTGTGTAGGCTGGACTCGGGAGAGAATTAGGTTACACTGGATGAAATCCATCATGTGGGTAGCAGGGACCAGCATGCACTTGAAGACTTTATAAATGGCGTAGTCATTATTCTACTAACAGTGAAAATATTTAAAACTGTAAACATGGTGGTATGTATATATTTATGAACTATAAAGCATATTTTTGTGTTTCAGTTTTGCTATACAATGAAAAAGATTGAGAACAGAGATAATTTGTTTTTAAATCAGATACATAGGTTGGAAAGGATAGCGTGGGCATGGATAGTTGTAGTATTAGTAAAGTGAAATGGAAAGACTACACAGATTCAGAAGTGACTGAATTTGAGCCATGGGTGATCTTGGAGAAGGGGCTCTAATATGATACCCTGAGATCCAGGCTTGCACAAATCAGACAAAATTGTCATTCACTAGAATAGAGCACACTGGAGGAGATGCAGCTCTAATGTGATGCTAACGAATTAGATTTTGACTAAATTGAATCTAAAATGCCAGTAGGACATCTAGGACATATAGTGGCAAAGTTAGGAAAGCAGAAATACTTAAAAGTCTGAACTTTAAAGAGAAGTTTTCTTTGATTTATGTTGGGGAATAAGTTCCAGGATCCTTGCAGACACCAAAGTCCCTGGATGCTCAAGTCTCTATCTTTTTTAATTTTTATTTTAATTTCAGTTTATTAGCACATGCATTGAGGACATGATGCTTACTTTCCTTGTGGAAAGTTGGTACATGTGCATAACACATCTTAATTCCTTTTTCCTCTTCTTTTGATCACTTTCCTTTTATTTGTACATATTTGCAGCATATTATGTTAACATTTTTTATGTGGAGTTGATACAGGAATATAACACATTCCAATTTCTTTTTTAAAATCTTTTATCCCTTCTTTCCCACTATCTCTTAATTCTCTTCTCCTTTGAGAGGAATTTATCTCCCTACTACCTATTATCTGACTTTTATTTTACTTTTTATTTTTACTATGGGCCTTAACCATGTGCTATTTGAACTTGTGTGCATGAGTTATTTCACTTAACATTATGATCTCAAGATTCATCCATTTTCCTACAAATGACTCAGTTTATCTTTCTTTATGAAACTAGTATTCCATCAAGTCTCTTATATAAAGTGGAGTGGTTTTGCAAATTACCTATCTACATTCACTTGTGTACTTTAAATCATATCTAAATTACTTGTAATATCTAATGCAATATAAATTGCATGAAATTTGTTAATACAGTATTGTTAAAGGGGATAATGACAGCAAAAAAATCTTTGTACATTTTTGGTACAAATGCAATATTTTGACCAAATCTGTTTGATCCAAAGTTGTTTAAATCTACAAAATGGAACCCATGGATATTAAGAATGGACTTTATGTGTCACTTGATGAGGATACATTCTAAGCATGTTATTAATGGATGTCACATTGTATGAATATTATAAAGTATACTTACACAAACTAAGATGGCTAGAACACCACTAAGTCATATAATCTTACAAGACCACTTTGTGGTCTTCCATTGATGGAAATATCATTATGTAAACATGATTTTATATATATATATATATGCATATAAATGTGTGTGTATATGTATATATATATATGTCTTCTCTGTATATATAAAAACATAAAATATTATGCAACCATCATAAAAGTAATATATAAAAACATATAAATGGCTTCCTTCACCATCTATACTTGGAACTCTCTCTTTCTACCTGTTTCTCTTCCACCCTGTATATATGCACGTGTATGTGTCAGTTTGTGTAGATAATTTATTCCATTCAGTTTGCTATATTATAGACTGAGTAAAATTACTAACCTGTTAATGACATAATTTATAAACAACAGAAATTTATTTTTCACAGTCTCTAAAGACTGGGAAGTCCAAGGCACCAAGAAATTTAGTGTCCGGTGAGTTCCCCTTTCTTATGGATGGTGTCTGCTTTCTGTGTCCTCACATGATAAAAGGGACCAGTTAGCTTTCATTATTTTTATAAGGGAACTAATCCCAATCATGAGACCATAGCAATATCCTTATCTGTAGATATGCAAGGTTATGGCAGTCTTAGTAATCATACTTGAGTCTACAAATATCAATAGAGAATATACATGTGTAAAAAATAAATGGATATATTGTTTAAAATAATTATTGAATACTTACTACATGTCAATGTACCAAGAGCTTTCCTGAGTATTAGGGATACAGCAGTGAACAAAACAATCAAAAACTCCTTCCCTATTTCTCTTTCATTCATTAAGAGAAAAATAATAAACATACTTAATATGTAAATTATACATATATCAAGAGACAATAAATGCAATGAAATAACAAAGCATAGAAACTAGGACTCTGAGTTCAGCAAGTAGACACTGTAATATTAAATTGCATGGTCAAGGTGGAAATAACTGAGACTAATAATATGTGAAAGACCTGAAATAAATGAGGATGAAACCATGCTTATATCCAGAAGCAAGTCTCAAAGGGAGCTCCAGTGCAAAGAGTCTGCAGAAAGGAAGGACTCCATGTGTTCCAGAACTATGTCACCTGGACAGTGCAAAGTAAATGACAAAAGGCATTGGAAGAATAGAGGCAGAGGTGGGCTACAGTGCATAAAGCCTTGCACACCCTTATAAAGATCTAAACTTTTACTTTGAATGAAGTAGACAATCTGGAAAGGTTTGATTAGAATACCATCATGAAATGATTTGCATTTTAAAGGATAATGCTTGTTGTTTTCCTAAGAGTACATTTTACAGAGGGTGACCATCTGTCCCAGTTTTCCTAAGTCTAAAAGTTTTCCTGAGACATCATAATTTCAGTGCTTAAACCAGGAAATCCCCAGGAAAACTTAGATACTTGCTCATACTAAGACTATGCGCGAAGACCAGGAGTGGAAGGAGAAAAACTTTTGAGCCTAATGTAATCATCTCAGGCAGTCATGATGTTCATTATCAAGGTGATAGACACAGAGTTGTAAAGAAGTGACCATGTTATAGAGTCGTGAGTGAGAAACTATTGAGTTTATTGAGAGAATAGGTAGTATGATACGAGAGTAGAAGAGTCAAGGCTTACTCCAAATAAGACTGACTCACCATTAGTTGAGTTGAGTCAGCCTATGGGAGGAGTAAAATTATAGAAAGAATGACCCCTTCTGGTCATATTGAACTTTAACCACACATTAGATATTTAAATGAAGATATTTATTATGCAGTTAGATATATAAACATAGAACAGGGTCATAAAATCTTGGTTAAAAATATACTGTTGGAAGATGTCAACAAGGGAATCCCATTTAAAGCTGTGAGACAGGATGAATCCTTACAAGATTAGTTAAGAAAAAGAAAATCTAAGAACCAGATAAAATCACCTACTCATGGTATATGGAATACAGGAAATACAAATATTTAAATGCTTAACATTTAAAAAGAGAAGATGACCTGGAAAATAAAACGTGAAAGGAGGAAATTAGAAACATAGCATAAAGTTTAGAGAACAAAAAAGGCATCAGAGGAAATTTAGTAGTTGATCAGTTCAGTAATTCAAGAAAAATAGGTTGTTCTTTGATGACTGCTCAAAAATGGAACAATAATTGCCACTTGGCCCATAAATCCATCTCATTTGATCAGTCATAATTTGTGTGGTTATAACTCACTTTAGTAACTGCACATTTAAAAGTCAGTCCATCAGTAAATGGTCTCAGCTCAATAACTAATTTTCTGAAACTCTTGTTAAATATGTTCCTAAGCAGTCTCATTTCTTAAAATTTTTGTCTTTGTATATCATGCTTACCAAACTGCTCCCAACTGTCAAGAAAGGCTGTCCATCCCAAGTATAGTTCT
>PVJX010036532.1:0-17529 GCA_004027295.1 Dolichotis patagonum
TGATACAGATAAATTAAATGTGAAAGTATATTGTTTTCTAGTAACCTGGTTCCTAGGAAAGCTTTCCCATGATGTTTCCATACATGTTTTTACGTAGACATCCATGTAGATGTTTGAGAGGTACAGTAGCTGAAGCACATGGGACTTATTATGGAGAAGTAGGTGCTCACATGTTGAAGAAGATTTTCGAAGATGATAAAAATGTTAGATGCAGTAAGACTAGTGAATACATAGAAAAATAATTCCTAAAATATTCTCAGAGGAAAAAAATCAGTGAGAAACAACACCAATTCCTTACAATTATATGAATTGTTAGGAATGTACTTAAAACAAAAATATACACATTACACAAATGTATACATAGAGAAAATATCTATCAAATAAGATTATTGTATATGGAGAAAAAAGGGCAATGAACATGAATTGAATTAAAATAAGTTTCAATATGAATTTTATATACATGAAAATATGTATTTTTCTTAAGAAGATTACATGCAATGGGAACTCCAAAATTTGTCATCCAAGTTGCTAATAGTTTCCTTATGTATTTCTAACATTTATTTATGGCTGTATACTTCTAAGAACAGGATAGACATTTATTATTTTCAAATAAAATGAGTATACCATAATATTCCTTTATCATCATACATTATGTTATTTTTTTATTCTTTATTTTTGAAAATTTATATATTTAAAATTACTTTTAATCATAATCAAGTTCACAGTGAAACTTTTTGTATAAATTCGAAACCTACAGTTTTGTTGTTAGATTAATTCAGAGAAGCAATATTCCAGTATACAATAGTTTCCAAGATTTAAAAATTGAATACATAAAGCCAAATCACTTCCTAAATATTGTTAAAATGCAAACAGATGCCCAACAACCTGGAGACATACTACTTCAGAACCTCACCTCATACAGTGTCTATCATTCCTTGTATTTTAGTCAGTTGTAGTGGTTTTTGCTGTTGTTGTTGCCAATTTTTCTGTTGAGTCTAAAAATTAATTCATTAAAAATAACTACATCTTTCATTTTTGTTATAATATTGGAAAATGTAAAACCATTAAAATGTATATATGGGATATTATAATTTATGGAAATATTGAACTTTTTGAATGAATCTATAATGATTACAACTAATAAATTTTCCATATATGCATTTATATACTAAATGAAGGTTATAGTTATTCAACTTTATAATTTATTATAATAGAATTAAATGTAACCATGGCCTTTCAACTAAATTTTCTATAAAGATAAGGTATTTTATAGTCACATAAAAATGCAGTACTTAAAATCAAATTTAATTTTCAGAATCATCTTTTGAAGTCAAATTTAATTTTCAGAGTAATAAGAAGGTATAGGCAGATATTCTTGGCTCACCTGTTGAATTCAAAACTCATTATTCCTTGCCCATCTCTGTTGATAGTTTGTTATCATTGAGATATAAGCAAGAATATTCAATTTATTTTCTATAAAGTAACTAGAATACTTTAAGGAAAAACCATATCACATATCACAAAATGTTAATGGTTTGTGTCTAGATGTCCCCAAAGTGTTCATGCAGTCATAGGTCTTTTCAGAGGGGGCTGAATCTAGAGTGTGTGATTCTGGGATTAAGGGCATATGACTACTAAATCAGTCCACTAATTAGTTTCACACTGTCTGGATAGGATTACAGGTGTGGATGTTACACCCAGTTTAGGGTAGATAGCCTACATATAATATAAGGGACAGAAAAAGCCTTGCATCTTCCCTTGTTGCTTTTGCCACCTTGGTGGCCATGAACTGTTCCCTGTGATGGCCCTCTGCTAAGCTACCTTGCCTTGGAGCCAGCCATTGTTGACTGAAACTTCTATAAACTGTGAGCTAAATAAACCACTTTGTCTTTAAGTTTACATGTTGGACATTTTGTCTCAGCAGTGAGAAAACGAACTAAAACAGAAAACAAGAGAAAAACCTAGAGCCCATGACAATGTGTCATGCAAGTCTATTTCACAGATCTGCTCTGGGAAGTCCCAGAGATCAGTTCTGGAAGCTTGAAAGTCTATGCCAGCAAGCCGAGGGATCTGCACTGGAGCCAGGAAGCAATGCTCAAAGTAATGATTAGAGCGCCTCTGAAAATTGCCATAGCTATCCTCAGTGATGACAAGGTCCTGATGGAAGCTCTTCCAATTAAGAGAACAGCTGAGCTCATTTTAAAGAAGCCAGTGCAACCAGCTTTTCCAGGAGACTGAACAGCACACTATCTCACCCCAGGCCAGGAAGTGATGCTCAAAGTAAGGACCAGAGATCTCCCTCTGAGGGCATTCATAACCCCTGAGATTTGCTTTTATTTTCTCTGCATTTTTTTTTCTTTTGAGACACTCTCAAACCCTAGTCTTGAAAACTTCACTTATTTTATGGCTTATAGATTACAGTTTAGATGCCTACTTAACAGACCTCAAACAGGAAATGAACTTTGGCCAAATCCCCCAAAAGCTTCCTCCTCTCCCTTAATTGACGAAAAACTATGGAAAAGGAAATAGTTCATCTCAAGGAATCAAACTGCCTGGTATCCCACTCAGTGTCAATTAATCAGATCTGGTAAGAGGGTCTTGAAACATTTCAAGGCAATGATATTGTTGCAGAAGGTTTATCCATGGTAAATCCCAATCTTGTGAACTCATACAAGGGTATACAAAAGAACAAGAACAAAGGAACCATGCCAGCCAGCCAATAGCCAGGAGTTTCAGTGGCAAAGGCTGACTGACCACTTCAGTTTGAAATAAACCTCACTTGTTTCTGGAACTCAGTGTCCTGTGGGTAAATTTCTTAAGAATTCCAAAAGATTCCAAAGTGAACTGCAGCCATTCTCAGTGACAGCAAGCCCGTCTGATGATGAGGACAGCCAAGTTCTTATCAGGAAAGAAGCTTGACAAATCAGGATAACCAATGGCAACAGGAGAAGCAACAGCACCGCTCCTTCCTCTCCAGTCTCCCTTTTATGTTGGCAACAATCCGCAGGGGGGCCCTCCACACTGTGTACCACACTAACTCAGTTTATCTGGGTGCTACGAGTTGACCAGCAGTTGTCAATCCACCACAAGATGTACCCATTTTCCTAAAAATGACTCAATTTTTTCTTTATGGGTGAGTTGTACTCCATTGTATGTAAACAGCACATTTTCTTTATCCATTCATCTGTTGATAGACATATAGGCTGCTTCCAAGAGTTAGCTATTATGAATTGTGCTGCTGAAACATGGGTATGCATGAATTACTGTTATATGACATTTTTTAACTTGTGGGAAGTTTCAAATTAAATTAAATGGGCTAGGAAAGAGCAGGATGTAAGCCCAGCTACCATCTTTCATTGCTCCATTGAATTTTCTCCTCTATTTTATTAATATCCCTCAAATTTGACTAGGTTTTTTCCTTAGCATTTTGATTCATTAGTCAAATACCATTGAAAGGCAATGATATTTCCTAAAAAATAAAATGTACTCTCAAGGTGTTTCATTTGTAATGGATTGGTATCTTTGGGGTTTGGAATCTCCCAATTAATAGCCTAAGCTATTTTCTCTAATTGCAGCCATGATAGGAATTGTTTTTCTACTTACATTCATTTAGAATTCCCAAGAGAGTCTACCTTCTACTTCAAGCATTCTGGTTATGTTCAAGAAAAAATACATATATACATATGTAGAGGAAAATGAGGAAGAAGAGGGGGAGAGGTAGGGTATACAGGGAGTAAGGGTATATATTACTGACGGATGAGAAAATGCTAAATGACTCAGGGTAGAAACAACAAAAAAGCAAAGGAAGTTCACCTTACTCTTGTGGTTCTAAATACCATTCAGAGAAGGAGTCTTCACCCATATTTCCGGATCTCAGCAGCACCCAGGTAAGTGAGTTGACTAATGTAGGGGCATGGTAAAGTGCAGAGAAAGAACAATACATCTGCATCTGATAGACATACAGATATTGTGACTACTTATTAAGAAATTTTCCATCAAGAAAGAAGCAGGAAAGTGTTACAGCACAGTTTATTTATTTATCAGAAATAAACATATGACACATCCTGAGACTATATGCACAGTCTTTGTTTTATCTTCTTTATGAGACAAGGTCTCACTAAGTCATTATGTTACCCAGGCTGGACTCAAACTTGTGATCTTGCCTCAGGCTCCCAGAATGCTGAAATAATGAATATGTGCCATCACACCAAGCTCAGGCCAGATTTTAAATACTTTCTCCAGAAATGGGTGAATTGTGCATACATCCAATATCAAAGAATTGCCTTAAACATACAAATTAACATTGCAGTTAATTTCTGAGACATTTTAGGAAGACATGTTTAAGGAATTAGCTGAGATTTCTAATTGACTATTGTTCAGTGAAAGCCACTGACATTTACCCTAAACTTATGATGCTGAATTCTGGATACAAATAAAACAGAGTTCAATGAAAAAAGTCAAAGCATTTTCTTTTTTTGGTTTAGATCTTTTATGTCTTTTCTTTAGCTTAAGCACATGTCTTTAGGAGATTAAAGAATTAGCCTTGCCTCTGCTCAGAATGTAGATTCTTAAATTACTGCCTGGTCTAGTTTTTAGAATCTTCTTGTAAGAGTTGTAGGTACTAGATGTGCTGGTGACTTTGGAGACATCAACATTTATGGAAGAGATCAGGTATGTGTGCAAAAACTAAAGAAAGCTTAAAGGAATATTTTAGAAAGAATGAATATATGTGTAGGTATAGTTACAAATATATACAGGCAGTCATCTCGCTATAAACATAAACCAGGGGTTGTGACATGTGATATTCACTTGTTAAAAATACTGGAGGATGTACGTTAGTATAGGACTTGGTTACAAAGCAAAGATACCGCAATTGCAATGGGTATGATGAGGATATTTCAGGAAAGAAAGAGAGTGGTCTTAGGGAAGTTTTAAAACCAGAAGATATTTAAGTGATATATGTGGATTTATAATAGTTTTGATAAGCTGAATTGGCAGGTAACAAGTTGCCATGACAACAGAAAAGAAATTGACTTTTTTTTCTACAGAAACAAAAAAAATTAGTATAGTAGCAAAGAAAAATGAAATCTTGCAACTGTATGTATACAGAAGCTAATAATTTGATGAGAAACAATGATGTAGTTATAAAGCAAATATATAAAATAAAAAATGTTGCTGAAATAGTAAAAAGAAATAAGTTAAACAGTTTGATAAATTTAATTTGGCAAGTAAAGGAACTATGAATCATACAAATAATATATAAAGCTTTATATAAATATAAGATATTTATAGCTAAATGTATATATAAAGTTGAAATCTAGATGCAGAGAGATAATATGAATAAAAACTATTAATAAAGTACTTTTTCTTAAGGCATATACAAAGTATACAAAGCAATAAATTAATTTTTTTCATTATGTGATTCAGTGCTTAGGAAAGAATGATCCTTTGTAATTTGAGATTAGTCTTTTGCAAAAGAAGGAATAGTTTAAGGAAAATAATTATAAGAAAGTAAAACTTAATGCAGGTCTACCAGGGGACTCACTTGGGGAAATGGCTGCTCTGTAGTGACTGACCTTTAGAGAATTTAAACTTAAGTAAGGTTGGAAGTAGAGACCATTGGAAGTGCATTATAAGAGTGCAATCATTCCTACGCATTGGAATAGGATGAAGCCAGTGGATGCAATGTGCACCCTCCGGAAGTTTTAACAAGTGAAGTTCACATGTCAAATAAAAGCTCTGGTTGATATAGCAAGAAAAAAGTAAATTAAATGAACCTTGATGATTAATTTGGTTTGGGAATTAAGGACACTATAGGTTCTTCTTACTACTTTCCCTTTGAAATTGTGACCAAACAACCTCTTCTCATAAGCACACCAGTCGTGTTGGAATAAGAGCCACCCTAATGCCCTTATTTTAATCTAATCACATCATTGAAAGCTATATCTAAATACAATCACATTTTGAGACACTGGCATTTGGCATAATTGAGAGTATCATCAATGATGATAGAAAGTCTGAGTCAAGTGGGAGAATACTGTAGGAAACTTGAGGCTAAGGAGATGTAGGAATTCTTTCCAAAAAAGGAATTCTGGAGTCATGGCAATGACTAAAGACATTAGAAGTCCACAAATGTTCATAATCTTGAATAAACAGGAACCTGATATGGATGATTCTTCTGTGTGGAAGGAAATATAAAATGAAGACATAAAAATGAAGGGAAAATGTTGGATTATTTTTATACTTAGCTGGTAAAAAATAAAATAGCCAATGAGAGAAACTAGTGTGGAGTCAAATAGGCAAAGGAAGGAGAGACTTTTGAGAACAGGATGATTGATCTTTTGAGGTTAGTGGCAATGAACATGGAAAATGAGGGGTAGGCAATTTATTTAAAAGATTAAGGAGAGACTAAATGCATTACACATTAGGAAAATGCTGATGAAAAACATAGCTAAATAGAGATGCACTTCTCAAGATAAGAAAATATGAACATGTGAGCAGAGAAAAATCAATATATGTTGTTAGAATGATATCCTATAGTATGTGGTGTTTAAAGTGTGTTACACAGAACTCTACAGTTCTACTCTTATACTGAACTACTCAGTACAATTCTTCTAGCTCAGTCCTGCATTTGTAACTTAATATATTCCTTTTCCATGAATTTCATTTGACCAAAAGTTTCTGGTACAAATCACCTTTGAGATATAGAAGACATAGAAAGGATGGAAGGAGTTAGAATTGTCCATCTTTTAGAAAAGATAAAATAACATAACCATTTCTTTCTTTCTCTTCTGAATACTATTAGAATCATTGTTAATAATATGCAAACACAGGGTGAATTTACGTAGAGGCAAAAGGAGGAAGAAGATGGATGGGATTTATCAGTGACTGTTTTATCTTTATCATTAAATTAATGAAATCATATTCTAAGAATCAAATGAACTGGCCATTTAAGGAAAGAAATTTGAAAAAGTTTCTGGGAGATTGTTAAGGAATCAGTAAGATTTGAGTATGAGAAAGTTAACTACCTGAATAGTTTACTATTACTTTAGTGCCTGTCATAATAGTTCTAAAACATCATCTTCTGACCAGCATGATCAACACTGACTGAGAATACTTGGGCTGTACCATAGACCTACTGAAATAAAGACTTTCAGTATGAATATCTGCATTCTGAGTTTTAACAAGCCTCCAACTAATTATTATGATATTACTTGATTGTCACTGGTTCAAAATATTGGTTGTGTTTTCAGACAGTATCTTTTAACTTACCACAAATTTAGTGGTAAGAATACATTATGGACCACTTCATGTTTCATTTTTCATTTTTTTCCTCTACATCTTCAGTACAGGGGTATACCCAGGGGCTGGCTTTTGGTAAATGGATTTTCTTTCAAACCAACAGTTGACATTTTCTAGAAGGCTGAAGTTCAGGAGTTGAAATCCCAACTTCCCACTTACAGATGGACAGCTCCAATTGGACCACTGGTCAGGAGTTTATCTTCTCTGCTTTCCCTTCTTCCTGGGGAGATTCTGTCATCTGCTTCATTCCACTGCTTTTCATCTACACTTTCGTTATTTTTGGAAACTTGCTTATCATCACAGTAGTGAAGCTGAATATTCATCTTCACACTCCCATGTACCTCTTCATCAGTGCCCTTTCTTGCTTGGAGATTTGGTACACTACAGCCACCATCCCTAAGATGCTCTCTAGCCTGCTTAGTGAGAGGAAGAGTATTTCCTTAAATGGCTGTCTCCTGCAGATGTACTTTTTCCACTCCACAGGCATCAGTGAAGTTTGTCTTCTGACAGCCATGGCCTTTGATCGCTACCTGGCCATCTGCAGCCCTCTTCATTATCCCGCTGTAATGACCTCCAAGCTCTGTGCTCAACTGACTTTAGGTTGCTGTCTCTGTGGCTTTGTCACACCCCTCCCTGAGATTGCCTGGATCTCCACACTGCCATTTTGTGCTTCTAATCACCTGCAGCATATCTTCTGTGACTTCCTCCCAGTGCTGCGTCTGGCCTGCACAGATACACAGGCCATTGTCATGATTCAAGTAGTGGATGTTGTCCATGCAGTGGAGATTATTATAGCAGTGATGCTCATTTTTATGTCCTATGCTGGTATTGTGGCTGTGATCCTTCGTATTCGTTCAGCTGAAGGTCGTCGCAAAGCGTTTTCCACATGCGTCTCTCACCTCACAGTTTTTGTGCTCTTCTTTGGCAGCGTGGCTCTCATGTACTTACGCTTCTCTGCCACATACTCTTTATTCTGGGATACAGTCATTGCTCTGGCCTTTGCAGTTCTTTCCCCCTTTTTCAACCCTATTATATACAGCCTGAGGAATAAAGAGATAAAAGGAGCTATAGAAAAGCAAGTCTTATGAAAACTTTGTTTTCATAAGAGCAAGACCTCAAGTAAGAATCTTAGTTGGGAGAATCTTATTTGCTGGTTCCTCTTCATCACTAACAATTTAAAAAATATTTTCAATCTGTTACTGAAACTAAACTTAAAAGCTCCTAATAAATAAACATCACTAATGCATGAATTTTCTACCTTTATTCAATTCAACATAATTTAATTATAATTTTGTTAATTGAACTTTATGACACTCAAGTTATTTCAAATAAATATATTTCACTAAAATGATCTTGGAAAAGAATTTTACAACAATCAAAATGTTTGTTTGTATAGCAGTAACTGAGAATCATTTTTACAAGGCAAAGTACTTTCCATTGTACTACCAGTGTATACATTTGAAGAATGAGACTAATTTGTAAACTGAGAATTGAACTATTTATCAATAAGCAATCTAGGTAAGTTATATATTAAATAGATTTTCATGATAAATGAAAAATTAATCACTTCTTTCACTGTGATCAAATACATTGTACATATTAAATAATAGACATAATAAATATCTATTGAATATTCAATCTATTGCCACATTAAATTTTGACCTAGTGGCCAATTGATCAACTGTATTGAACTTATTGTTCTCTTTTGAATGCACTCCTCCTAAGGCATTCGGGATTCTGGATTCTTTTTCCATCCTATCTTATCGACGATTTTCAATGAATTTTCTTGTTGTATTTACTTCATAAAATTTGATTTATTCAGGTCTACATCTAGTTTGAATGGGATGAAACTCATTATTTTGAAAATGTTGGTAGATTTTAACCTTCCCTGACACCACTAACACAAATCTTGTAGCTGTCAGCCTAATGCCGTCACTTCTATGTCACAGTCCTTCTCTCATCCTCACGTTAAACCTCATGATACCTCTCTTATCCCCGTGGTTTACTACCTTCAAGCCCTTTCTCCCTGAATACTGGGTTATTTTTCAATACAAATATGCTCACTTTACTATTCTGTCTAAAAATACCTTCCATGATTTAATCCAACTGCACTATGACTGATGAACATAAGGTAGTTTTACTAGTGAATGTGTGTGGTGAATAATATTCTAAGCTGCAAGAAAAATAAGAGAAATATTTCTGGTGTTAAACATAGCCAGTGCCTTGACATCATACCAGTCTTTTTAGAAAATGGATCAACCACTTTCGTCTTGGCTCCCTGTTTGCTGCCTTTTGGAAGGTACTTGTTCTTGTTATTTATGTTTTAAAATGGAGTAACATGTGCCTTATGGAGGTTAAGATATTTGTCCTAGGCCATGCATTTAATAAGGGCTGAGTTGCTATTTAATCCTAGGTCTACTCTTTGCTCTTAACAACCATGCTATATTTCCTAATATTGAGGCTATATTCTTGAGGAAATAGATATTGTATTAGTAATGTTTGCTAGTGGATAAGAACCAATTGGCTATATATCTATCTATCCAGAAAACACTTTTTATAAGAATTGACTTATGTTAATATGGATGCCAATAACCATGTTATTTGTATCTATGATGTGTAGTAATAGGAAAATGAGTCATATAATTAAGTCTGAGTCTGGAGGTGTGAGAACTAGGAATTCTACGAGCATGAGTCTTTTGTAAAACTGGTGATGTAAATCCAAATATAAGTGCAAAGTCCTGAAAATCAGAGGGATTTGATGTTCAAGAGCATTAAAAGATGGCTCTTCATGCTCAAAACAGAAGCAAATTACCCCTTTCTTCACTCTGTTTGTTTGCTTCAGGTTTTCAGTGGATTTAATGATGGTCACCCACTTTAGAGAGGGTAATCTTTACTGAGTCCACCAATTCACATGTAAATCTATTTCCTGAACATTTTCATAGACACTTGCAGAAATAAGAGATAACCATCTGTGTGAGAACACTTTAATTCAGGTTAAAATGTACAACTGATTATCACAAGTTCCCTGCTTGTTAATTTGGCATTTCTTCAAATGACATTTAATTTCCAAATAAAAATAATAAGAAGGTCAAAATTCTGCTTAGCATGATGCAACTACCCTCTGTACAACCTGAAAAGTATTTATTGCTTTCTTAATTGAAGAGGCACATAAATTCATTTATTGATACTTACTTCTTTCCTTATGTCTCCTACCTAAAATATTTTTTAAAATTTAAAATTACAAAAGAATAAAAATGATGATACAGAATTTCAAAACAAAATAACAGGAGATTAACAATGGATGATATATTGCGTATTGTTATCTTCAAAGTAATTGCTCAGATTATAAGACAAAGGCATAAAAAAATGATCAAACAATCAAAGCACAACCCACTGTTTTGAAGACCATTGTTTTTTAAAAATTTTATTTAGAGAGAAAATAAAACAAAACAAAACAAAAAAAGGTTAGCAGCAATACAAAATTCCGAGGAAAAAAAAAGAAAAGAACAAAAAACACTGAGAAATCATTACTTGATAACTTACATCTTGGAAATAGTTGTTCGAGTTACAAAGTTAAAGCACACAAAGTACACATTCAAACAATGAGACTGTTAATAGTTCTGTTCCATGAGCTAACAAAAACAGTAATATGTTCATTCATCTTACACACTTAAACATACATGCAATTATATCCTTTAGAGCACTTTCTTTTCCTCTCTTTTTTACAGTAGCCATTACACATTTTGGGTTTTATTACTCCTACATTTCTTATTACTTTTTACACTAGAGACACAATGCAATATTTATAAATATGGTTCTTATTTATTTCACTAATGAGGATAGTCTCAAGTTGTCTCCATTTACCTATGAAGGCCTCAAGATCATCCTTCATAGCTGAGTAACACTCCACCGTATAAAAATACCACATCTTTTTCATCCACTCTGCAGTTGTTGGGCATCTTGGTTGTTTCCAAGATTTAGCTATTACAAATTGTGCTGCAATGAAGATGGGTTCACATATATCACATATATGTGATATGACCTTTTCAGTTTTTCTGGGAAAATACCCAGGAGAAGAATAGCTGGGTTGAATGGAACTTCCAGTCCTAGTCTTCTGAGAATTCTCCATATTGATTTCCATAGTGGTTGCAAAAGTCTGCACTCCCACCAACAGTGGAGCAGTGTTCCTTTTTTCCCGCAGCTTCACCAACATTTGTTATCACTTGACTTCTTTTTTTTTCCATTCTATTTTAAAGAGAATAAGACAAAAGAGGTCAGTACAGAGCAGATCAGAATCGGACAACATGGGCAACACAATACTTAACATTAAGACAACCAGACATTAACAGTAGCTATCACAATATCTCTTTCTCTGCTATCGTTGAGCATAGTTTCAAATACAATAATATCAAACATAACAAAAAAGTATAAAACCATTCAAAGAGTGAAATAATTACAGGCATTCTGAACCAAATAACAGAGAATGATCAATGGGTACTATAATATCTCATTTTCAATAAAAGTTTGTTTATACTTTCACACATATTCAAATCCCAATAAGATACAATGTGATAGAACCAATGGAAATAGAAGAATAGAAGCTTGGTAGGACTTCTAAGAAGGACAGTATTAAATCAGCAATAGCTGTCATAATGTTTTCTTCTCTTCAAAACAGCTGTTCATAGCATCACATATAATAAAGTCAATCAAAACAGGATAAAATGATTCCAACTGACTAATGAAAATATTGACAGGCTTCAAAGCTATGAGACGGGGACTCATGATTACCATAAAATCTTATATACTCTTACCAACTCTCATACTAGGGAGACTATATGGTATTTACACATATGAGTATGGTTTATTTCGCTTATGAGTATGGTCTCAAGTCGTGTCCATTTATTTATAAATATCTCAATGTGATCATTCCTTATAGCTGAGTAGTACTCCATTATATAGAAATACCACAACTTTTTTATCCATTCCTCAGTTGATGGGCACTTAGGTTGTTTCCAAAATCTGGCTATTACAAATTGTGCTGCTATCAACATGGGTGCACATATATCACTGTGGTATGATGTTTTCAGATCTTCTAGGAATATGCCTAGAAGTGGAATAGCTGGGTCAAATGAGACCTCCAGACCCAGATTTTTGAGGAATCTCTGGACTGACCTCCACAGTGGTTGCACCAGTCGACACTCCCACCAACAGTGCAGAAGAGTTCTTTTTTCCCCACAGCCTTTCCAACAACTTGTTGTTGGTAGTTTTTTCTATCTTGGCCATTCTTTCTGGAGTGAGATGGAATCTCAGTGTGGTTTTAATTTGCATTTCTCTTGTGACTAATGATGATGAACATTTTTTCATGTATTTAGTTGCCATTCGTATTTCTTCATCTGAGAACTGTGTATTCATTTCAGATGCCCATTTTTGGATTGGGTCTTTGAATTTCTAGGGTCTGATTTTTTAAAATTCTTTATAAGTTCTAGACAGAATTCCTTTGTCTGAGGGAAAATCCATTAAGATTTTTTCCCAATTAGTGGGTTTTCTTTTCACTCTGCTGGAAATCTCTTTTGCCATGCAAAAACTCTTTAATAAGATGTGATCCCAGTTATTGATTCTGGGAAGTATTTCCCATGTAGTTTGATTCTTGTTCATGAATTCTCTTCCTACCCCTATATCTTTGAGATTTTTATCCACTTTGTCTTGCAGCAGATTTAGTGTTCGTGTTTTAATATTTAGATCTTTGATCCATTTAGATTTTAGTTTAGTACATGGTAATAGGCATGGGTCTAGTTTTAGTCTTCTACATATGGAGAGCCAGTTTTTCCAGCAACATTTGTTAAAGAGACTGTCATTCTTCCATCGAGCATGTTTGGCCCCTTTATCACAGATAAGGTGGTTGAGTGAGTTTGTGATTGTGGTTGTATCTTCCAATCATTTCCACTGATCTTCAGGTCTGTTTTTATTCCAGTACCATGTTGATTTTATTACTAGCTTTGTAGTATAATTTCAAGTCAGGGATTCTGATGCCTCCTGCCTTGCCTTTGTTGTTTAAATTGCCTTTGCTATTCTAGGTCTCTTCTTGTTCCAGATGAATTTTAGGAGTGATTTCTCTAGATCTATGAGTTATGTTAGTGGTATTTTGATTGGGATTGCATTGAATCTGTATAGTAATTTTGGGAGAATGGCCATTTTCACAATGTTTGTTTTTCCTATGCATGAACAGGGGATGTTTTCCATTTTCTGAGGTCCTCTTCAATTTCCTTTTTCAGGGTATTATAATTTTTGCTGTATAGATTTTTACTTCTTTCCTGAGATTAATTCCTAAATATTTAAGTTTTTTGGATGCTACTGTTAAGGGTGTGGCTTCTCTTATTTCTCTCTCAGTACATTTGTTGTTAGTGTATAGAAATGCTATCGATTTTTGAGTATTGACTTTGTATCCAGCTACCTTGCTGAATTTATTTATTATATCTAGGAGTCTTTTAATAGAGTTTTGGGGGTGTTCTATGTAAGGTATCATGTCATCTGCAAATAATGATAATTAAACTTCCTCTTGTGTTGGACCTTATCAAAAGCTTTTTCTGCATCTATAGAGATGATCATATGGCTCTTCCTTTTGGCTCTACTGATATGGTGAATTACATTTATTGATTTGTGTATGTTGAACCATCCCTGCATTCCTGGGATGAATCCAGCTTGGTCATGGTGTATAATCTTCTTGATGATTTGCTGCATCCTGTATGCCAATATTTTATTGAGAATTTTTTCATCTACGTTCATTATGGAGATTGGCCTATAGTTCCGTTTTTTAGTTGGGTCTTTCTCAGGTTTTGGTACTAGAGTACTATTTGCTTCCAGGAATGACTTAGGAAGAATTGCTTCCCTTTCAATTTCATTGAAGAGTTTGAGGAGTGTCGACATAAGTCTTCTTTGTATTTCTTGTAGAATTCTGCAGTGAATCCATCTGGGCCTGGGCTCTTCTTTGTTAGCAATGTCTTAATTATATTTTCAATTTCATTAATAGAAATTGGGTTATTCAGTAGTTTTACATCTTTCAGATCCAGCTTTGGTAGTTCATATGTATCTAGGAATATGTCTATTTCTTCAGTGTTATCAAACCTATGAGAGTAGAGGTTTTCAAAATAGGTGTTGATGATCTTTTATATTTCCACAGAGTCTGTGGTAATTTCACCTTTTCCATTCCTTTTTGCATGAATTTGAGTTTTTTCTTTCCTTTTTTAAATAAGGTTGGCCAGGGCTTATCAATTTTATTTATTCTTTCAAAGAACCAACTCTTTGATTCATTGATCCTTTGTACTGTTTTCTTAGTCTCTATTGCATTAATTTCTGCTCTAATCTTTATAATTTCCTCCCTTCTTTTGCCTTTGGGCTTGGCTTGTTCTTCTTTATCTAGATGTTTGAGTTGTAGCATCAGGTTGTTTGTGTTTGTTTTGTCTTCCTGATGTGGGAATTCAATGCAATAAATTTTCCTCTTAGGATTGTTTTCACTGCATCCCACAAACTCTGGTAAATTGTGTTTGTATTTTCATTTGCTTGTAGATATTGTTTAATTTCTTCTTTAATTTCCTCTGTGACACATTGATTGCACAAGAGTGTATTACTCAGTTTCCATGTGTTTGTCAGTTTTTTGCAGTTGCTTTTATCGTTAATTTCTAGTTTCATGGCACTATGATCCGATAACATGCATGGGCTAATTTCAATTCTTTTGCATTTACTTAAATATGTTCTGTGGGCTAGTATATGGTCTATTTTAGAGAATGTCCTATGTACTGCTGAGAAGAATGTATATTCCGATGTTGTTAGATGGAACACTCTGTATACATCCATCAAGTCCATTTGTTCACAGGTGTGATTCAGTTCTGTTATGTCTTTGCTGATTTTCTGTCTAGTTGATCTGTCCCTTTGTGTCAATGGTGTATTAAAGTCTCCTGTTAAAATTGTGTTATTGCTTATTTGATTTTTCTTAGTCTCTGTTAGTATTTGCTTTAGTTTCTGTTAGTATTTGCTTTATGTAGCTGTGTGCTCTGGGATTTGGTGCATATATATTTAAGATTGTTATCTCTACCTCTTGAAGTTTTCCCTTTACTAGTACGTAGTGACCGTCTATCTCTTTGGATCATTCTTGGTTTGAAATTCACATTGTCTGCAAACAGGATGGCTACTCCTGCTTTTTTTTTTTCCTGTTGCATGAAGTATTGTCTTCCATCCTTTGACTTTCAGTCTATGAGTGTTCTTTTGGGTTAGATGGGTTTCTTGTAGACATCATATGGTTGGATGTTGTTTCTTGATCCATTCTGCCAGTCTGTTTCTTTTGATTGGTAAGTTGAGGCCATTTACATTAATGGTTGTAACTGTTATATATTGATTTATTGTTGACATGTTATCTTTCTGCTTTTATATCATTAGCTTTCCATTCTGTTTAATTGTCTGCCTTGCTTGGTGGTTTTATCCCATGTATATCTAGAACGTCTTTCAGTATTCTTTGTAGGGTTGGTTTGGTGTTCATGAAGTTCTTCAGCTGTTCATTGTCATGGAAGTATCTTAATTCTCCATCCATTTTGTAGGACAATTTTGCAGAGTATGTCAGTCTGGGTTGGAAGTGGTTTTCCTTTAGGATCTGAAATACTTCACTCCATGCTCTTCTTGACTTCCTTGTTTGTGTTGAGAAGTCTGCTATGATTCTGATAGGTTTTCCTTTATAAGTGATCTGTCTTTTCTAACAGCTTTTATTATTCTGTTCTTATGGTGGATTTCTGAGATGGTGATTATTATGTGTCTGGGTGTAGTTTTATTTTGATTATGGATCTTTGGAGTTCTATATGCTTCACTTATCCAAATGTCAGTTTCTCTTCTAATGTTTGGGAAGTTTTCAGCTATTACTTCTGTAAATATCCTCTTGATATCATTTGGGCTGTCCCCTTCTTTTTCATTTATCCCTATTAATCTTATGTTGTTTTTCTTTGCATCATCTTGCAGGTGTTGAATTGTTATTTCCTGATTCATTGTTATTTTTAAGAGATATTTCCTTTCCTGTTCACAGGCTGTAATCTTATCTTCGAGGTCTGAAATTCTATATTCACTTTCATTGAGCCAATTTTGGCAGCTTTCAATTGCATTTTTGATTTCCTCTATATCTCTTTGAATCTGCTTTATGTATTCTCTTCGTTTCTTATAGTGTTCATTCAGGGATTCTATCTGTTTGCTTTGTTCCTCTAATTTTTTAGCTGTGTTTTCACTAAATGTGTTCACTATTTCTTTCACTATTTTTATCATTTCTTCTTTTATCTGGGCAAGTACTTCTGATTTGAATTTCTCCATAGCTTCCCCTAGTTGCATCTTTTTTTCATTTGATATCATTTCAGACATTTCAGGTGTATGACTTCTTTTTTCTTCCATGTAAGTGGCTTCTAAGCTTTATTGGGGAGGGCTAGAGCTTTGAGCCTGCCTTTTGGTCTTTCCTTTTGTCATTTTTCTATATTTCCTTGTTTTGAGCGGTGTTCCAAAGCTTCCTCTGGATGTGTGGTGAGTTTTCTCCTGCACCCTCAGTTCCTGGAGCAGCGCTGGCTCACCCACAGGCTCTTGGTTCCCTAAATTGAAAGGTGGAAGCTGGGCCTCGTGACCTGGGGCCCGCGGAATCTCAGGAAGCAGTCCCGTGTCCAAGGGGGTGAGTATAATCTCAACCATTGCAAGTGCTGGTTTTAAGCTCTCCCTAGGCCAGCCCACACCGGGCTGTCAGGCCCCCAGCTTGGCCTCCACCTCCCAAACTGAGAGAAGGCTGCTGAGCATGTTGCACTAAGGCTGTGGAGCTTCCAGGTACTGGGTCCAGTAGCCGGTAGCTATCCAGAAGCTCAATTGCTGGGGGCCCAGGTCACCAACTCTCCACAAGCCCGCCTTGGAGCAGCAGGACTTACCTCTCAGGGATCTAACTCCCCTCTGCAGGCTCTTGGCTCCCTAAATTTTAAGGTGGATGCTGGGCCTGTGGAACTGGAGCCCATAGAAACTCAGGTCGCAGTCCTTTGTCCTAGGGAGCGGGAAAGATCTCCCAGGCAGTTAGTCCCCCAGCTCGACCTCTGCCTCCCAAACTGAGAGAAGGTTACTGGGCATGCTGTAGTAAGACGGTGGAGCTTCCAGGACTGGGTCCAGTGTACCAGTAGCTAGCCAGAAGCTTGGTTTCCAGGGCCCAGATCGCCAACTCTCCACCAT
>PVJX010036533.1:0-17528 GCA_004027295.1 Dolichotis patagonum
CCTGAATTCTATAAGAAATTTAGAGAAGATTTGATGCCAATACTCCTTAAATTCTTCAATGAAATTGAAAAGAAAGCAATCCTCACTAAATCATTACTGGAAGCAAGTATTACTCTAATATCAAAACCAAACAAAGACCCAATCAAAAAGGGGAACTATAGGCCAATCTCACTAATGAACACTGATGCAAAGATTCTCAATAAAATATTGTCAAATAGAATGCAGCAAATCATCAAGAAGATTATACATTATGACCCAGTGGGGTTCATTCCAGGAATGCAGGGATGGTTTAACATATGCAAATCAATAAATGTGATACACCACATCAACAGACCCAAAGGCAAAAACCACATGGATGCAGAAAAAGCTTTTAATAAAGCAGAAAAAGCTTTTAATAAAGTCCAACACATGTTCATGATAAAAACCCTTCAGAAACTCAGAATACATGGTGTCTACCTCAACCTTATAAAGGCCATCTATGACAAACCAACAGCCAATATTACACTAAATGGACAAAAACTGAAAGCTTTCACTTTTAAATCAGGAACAAGACAAGGATGTCCACTATCACCACTCCTTTTCAATATAGTTCTGAAACACTAGCCAGGGCAATCAGACATGAGAGAGAAATAAATGGAATAAAGATAGGAAAGGAAACAGTTATATTATTACTATTTGCAGATGACATGATACTCTATATACAAGACCCAAAAAACTTCATTCAAACACTACTAGAGGTAATAAACAAATTCAGTAGTGTAGCTGGATACAAAGTCAGTGCTCAAATATCAATAGCATTTCTGTACCCAAAACATGAAAATTACCAAGAGAGAAATTATAGAAATACCGCCCTTCACAATAACATCTAAGAAAATGAAATATTTAGGAATCAAGCTAACTAAGAATGTAAAATACCTATATGCTGAAAATTATACTACGCTAAAAAGGAGATAGAAGAGGATATTAGAAAATTGAAGGATATTCCTTGCTCTTGGCTAGGAAGAACCGACATTGTGAAAATGCCTATAATCCCCAAACTGTTATACAGATTTAACACAATCCCTATCAGAATACCATTGACATACCCCACAGATCTAGATAAAACACTCCTAAAATTATTTGGAAACAGAAGAAACCTAGAATAGCAAAGGCAATTCTGAGCAACAAAGGCAAGGCAGGAGGCATCTCAAGTCCTGACTTGACACTGCTACAAAGCCACAGTGGTAAAATCAGCATGGTACTGGCAAAGAAATAGACCTGAGGATCAGTGGAACAGATTATAAAATGCAAGTATAAGTACAAAGACACTCAGCCACCTGATATTTGACAAAGGGGCTATACATGTTGACTGGATAAAGGATAGCCTCTTTAACAAATGGTGTTGGAAAAATAGGCTCTCCACATGCTGAAGACTGAAACTAGATCCATGCCTATCACCATGCACATAACTAAAGTCTAAATGGATCAAAGACCTAAACATTAAAACAGAAACACTAAATCTACTGGAAGACAAGGTAGGTAGAAGTCTTGGAGACATAGAGGTAGGCAGAGAATTCATCAACAAAATGCAAACTACAAGGGAAACACTCAAAGAATCAACAACTGGGATCTCATGTTGTTGCAAAGTTTCTGCACTTCAAAAGAAATCACTATTAGAGTGAAAAGAAAACCCACATAATGGGAAAGAATTTTAGCCAGGAACCCCTTAGACAAAGGACTTAGCTTGTATCAAGAACATATAAAGAATTGAAAAACATCAAGCCCCCAAATTCAAAGACCCTCTCCAATAATGGGAATCTGAGATTAGCACACAGTTCTCAGATGAATATATACAAATGAAAAATAAATATATGAAGAAATGTTCACCATCACTGGTCATTCGAGAAATGCAAATTAAAACAACATTGAGATTTCATCTCACTCTGGAAAGAATAGCTGCCATCAGGAAAACAACTGATAACAAATGTTGGCAAGGCTGTGGGGAAAAAGGAACACTGCTCCACTGTTGGTGGGAGTGTAGACTGGTGCAGCCACTATGGAAATCAGTATGGAGAATTCTCATAAGACTAGGATTGGAAGTTCCATTTAACCCAGCTATTCCCTTCCTGGGTATTTTCCCAGAAAAATTGAAAAGTTCATATCATAGTGACATATGTGCACCCGTGTTCATAGCAGCACAATTTGTAATAGATAAATCTTGGAAACAACCAAAATGTCCATCAACTGCAGAGTGGATGAAAAAGATGTGGTATTTTTATACAATAGAATATTACTCAGCTATAAAAATGATGATCTTGAGGCCTTCGTAGGTAAATGGAGACAACTTGAGACTATCCTCATTAGTGAAATAAATAAGGATCATATCTATAATTATCACAATGTGTCCTCAGTGTAAAAAGTAATAAGAAATGTAGGAGTAATAAAATCGAAAATATATAATTGCTACTATAAAAAAGAGATAAAAAGAAAGTACTCTAAAGGATATAATTTCATGTATGGTTAAGTGTGTAAAATGGGGGAACGTGTTACTATTTTTCTTTTAGATCATGGAGCAGAACTGTTAACAGTCTCATTGTTTGAATGTGTTCTTTGTATGTTTTAATTTTGTAACTTGAACAACTATTTTCAAGAAGACAATTTGTAATTTATCAAGTAATGATTTCTTAGTGTTGTATTTTTCCCCTTGGAATTCTATATTGTTCCTACCCTTTTTTCTGTTTTGTTTTGTTTTGTTTTGTTTCTCTTTAAATAAAATTTTTTAAAAAAGAAATATCATAAAAACATAACCCAAAACAAATGCAAAAACTGTTTTTCTGTACCTCCAGAGGTACAGTTTCTGCTGAATTTTTCACTACAATAAAACAAAATAAATATTTAGTCACTGAGTGAGCTTGAGAAACAATGTGAAATATTGTCACTGAAAAATTAGTTTTTGTAAAAATAATAGACCTTGAATAACACATTTGAAGATTGCAGGGAAGTCATCTATAAATGTCTCAGAGAAAAAGTTTATAAAATATTTATTCATGATTACACCCATATTATGCACGTTTTTCAGGTACAGCATGGAGGGAGGCTGTAATCTTACAATACTCTATTGCGTGCTACTTTCTCATGTATTTCAGGGGTGTCTATTGAAAAGGTTCTTTCTATTTCAAGTAAAAATATTTTATGAAGAATTACTCTGTAACTTTGCTTCCTTTTATAATCAAGGTTTCCATTTATTCATTCACATGCTTAATCAGTTATAGCTTTCTATTTGTTATATTGATCATAGCCTTACTACTTCTGTGTCTACTCAGTTTCTGCTAGACCAAGCTTAAAAGAATATTTCTAAGCTACCTTGAGGCATGTCTTGCCATTCTTTGTGTAATTCTTTACTTTCAAGCACAAACTAAGGTAGTTCATAATAAATCATATTTGTTTCTTATCATTGCACTCAAAACTATTATTTCTTTCATGGAATTACTTGGATTTGTTTTTATGGAGATGCTATTTAATAGAATGTCTAATTACAGGTTGTCAAATGGCAAGAGGACATATACAGATCTATAAGAACATAACATTACTTCAAATTCTGATCCAAATGCTCAGGTGTATTTTAAGTGTGTTTGTTTGTTTGTTTGTTTGTTTGTTTTTAGAGAGACAGAAATATCATTATTCTTAGCAGCATACAATGACAAACTTATTGGTCTAAAAAAACAACAAAAATTTTTCTCACACTCATGAAAACAGAGATCTGAGATTTTGTGCCAGTAGAGTGAGTTTTCTCTGGGGATGGTGATGAAGCCTTTGTCTCTTGCCCATCTCCTTGGATTGTTTTGGATGGTTTTCTCCCTGTGACTTTTGCATTTTTGTATAAAAGTCTCCTTTTCTTACAGGAACATTAGTACTTAGATTAAAACCTACCCTGAGAACTTCATGTAACTTGGGCTTTCCATCTAAATATGATCACATTCTAAGGCACTACAGGCCCTGGCATTAAAATATGAAGTGAAGCATCACAATTCATCCAGTAACATTCTCTGCATAACATTCTCATTCCCGAGAGTTTTCTATCTGGGTATCCTCCTCACCTCCTTTGAACTGATCATGGACTGGTATGCTCTTTATGGTCACCTTATGAATTCTGGATAGGTTCTGACATTCTACAGCAATCGGCCTGTTAGATGGAAGCTCTCTCCATTCTGTCTTCACTCTAAGACTCCATGGTAGATGGGGTGTGAGTCTCAACCCTGTGCTCAGCCCACTACGGGCTAGCCCCTCAACATAGTAATCCTCCCCTCCCACTTGACGTGGACGGTCTGTGTTAGAAAATTCTATGTATTAATATGAAACTATGTTACCAAACAAACCCAAAGGTTGGTTACTGAAACCTTTTTGACTTTTGTGCTGCAAAAACAAACCAAGTATCTCTGAATTCACCATCTGCAAAATCTGAAGCTCATATGTACATGCACCAATTTCCCAATATAAATGTAATTAATATACATTACAAAATGATACTTAAATTTTTTAAAACATAAACAGAATTACATTTTCTAAAAGGATATTCTTTAAGCCAGAAATATTTATGAAAACGAATCAAAACATATAGCAGGATTTCACAGATCCTCAAACTACAGTGACAAATGAAGTTGCTGAACAAAACAAAAAATTATCTGTTGCCAGCCAAATGGCTTTTGTTGTTTCTGTTCCTCAAGAAACTATATGAATTTTATGGCAGTTGTTTATTACATATGCCTATGTACACTAAAACAAACTCAAGTAGAAAATTTCACTGTATACTCTTCCAAATAAGATAAATTAATGTAATTGCCAGTTGGTCTGTTGCTGGTAGATGAATTTTGTGTTGGATGTGTTTCCATACCATGGATCCTGGATTTGAAAGTAGACAGGATTGAAATAACAATAATAGGATTGAAAATATCTTGATTATAATTTGTTGCCTTTATAATCCTTTTGTGAGGAGTGACACATCTTATAAAGTAATTGATTCTGAGAATGCACTCAGCAAAAGACCAAAATTGGACCCACGTACTAGTGACACTGAAAAATCATGAGTGAGAAGGTACTGAAATAAAAAGTAAATAAATAATAAAAATTATGAGCTATAAAGTAAACCTAGCATGAGCCAGTCCTAGTTTCCAGAGTATGAATTATGGAAGATATAGGTCTCCTTTAACAGCACATTTAGTCTAAATATAGCTAATATTGTAATATTGAATAAGATGTAGCCATGAATGAATAAAATTCATAATAACATTGTCAATATATATTTTTAAACCGGGATCAAACTCACAACCTCACGCTTGCCAGGTAGGGACAGGCCTCATTTTGGTACCTCACTTTTTAAAAAAATTATTCCAAAAGTTCAGAAAGATATATTAAATTTAACATTAAAGTTTGTATTCAGTTTTTGGAAACATATTATTTTGCTTTTCATCTTTTGGATATGGTACATTGAAGCATAATGTACATACAATTGATGTTTAAGTATTTTGTCTTACAAAATATTTGAGATATCCATACATGTGGTTACATATGTGGTTAATTTATTTACATTTTATAAATGCATCACAATATTTTTCTTATATGTATAATCTATATTGGGTTGTACTCAGTTTTAAGCTTTAACCCATAGTGCTGTTGTGGATATGCTGTACGTTTCCACACATACCAACAAGACATATTCATTTCCTCACAAATTTGAGGCAAAGAAATAAGATGAGAATGCATGCTTATTTTCAAATTGTGTGCTCAGCTAGGTTCCCTGTTTTTCTTTCTTTCTGAGAAAGAATCTCAAACCAAAGATTCTTAGAATACTAGAATTGTAGTGAAGGGCTCTTAAGCATTTTTTGCTACAGCACTCTTACTAAGAAACATGGTGGGGAAGTGTGTATAGCCAACTGTAAGTTCTGGGGCAAAACTTCTAAACTTTAAAAAAGTATCTTTATATGGCAAAACTGAATTGATCTATGGTTATTTAAATCATTCTTGATTTTATAATTTTGCTTTAATAATCTTAAACTTTTATAGCCCAAATGTCATAAAAATTATTTCTGATATTTTTTAAATTTAAAGAGTAAGGATTTTGATTCTTTGGTTCGTTAGTATGACCATATATAAATGACACTGACATTCTAATGGTAAATTATAAATCTTGTACTTTTACATGAACTTGCATAATTTTAATTATTCACTAGAGATATACTGAAAAAGCAAATGAGATCTGTTGCTAACTTGAAAATGTAAAATCCAGAAAACAATAGGACAGCATATAATATAACATATTGCCCTATGTCAACATTAACATGAATTTAGTTCTGAGATCATGTTGAAATATATTTTAAAAATTCTCTTTACTCCAATTCTTTGAATATACTGATTTTATGCATAAATAGATCCTGTATAGAGTGTTAAGATAACCTGTTACCTCCAAGAATGTTTGTTTAGAAAACAAAAAAATAATTAAGAAACTAACTACTGTAATGTTATTATTTAATTCTATAAAAGATCACTTAAATTTTATTTTTTACCACAGAACTTTTTTGATAAAATATCCCATCAAGGCACTACTATTAAATTCCAGATATCTAAAAAAATTAAAATTTATTAATAAAAATGAACTGAGACTAGTTTATTAATGTAACTGAATTGTTCTAATGTTGGAAAATTTGATTTCTGAATTTTTGTCTTAAAAAAACAAAAGGTACATAATTTTATCTGAAACATGTTTTTAATTATATGCCTCTAAGCAAGTCTATTGTGATTATGAAAAATGTTTTAACTTTTAAGATATCTCTATTATGTTAAAACACTAGTCAAAATTGTGAAAATATAATTATATTTATAAAAATAAATAACAAGATAAAAAGGAAAGAGTGACAATGTTGTTGTTCAATGAATTTTTATTGAATGAATGAAGCAAGGTTATAAAGACTTCGGTGCTACCAATTCTTTTTTGTTTAATCTAACTATTTCTAAGGAAGAAATATTTTACTTGGAAATTTCTATGCCTCAGTATCTGTAATTCCAAAATGAGGTTTTTGATTCTAGACAGACATAGCAACAACGGTCTTTACCTACCAGCAGATCTCGACCGGTTTTATTTTTGCGTGTGAATGCTTTTTATTCTGCCTGAAGGTTCCCATCAGTTCACTCATTCCTTCAGAATGCTATGTGCAAGTGCTTTGATATTTTCCAAAAGAAATGAAGTTTTAAAACGTCACTTTTTTACCTACAAGAATGTGTGACTTAACTAGAGATTGACCGCAATGAAAGAAATTGTGATATAATACAATTGTACATCGATGAGTCTTACTCACTTCCCTGTTACCAAGATACAGCCCTGACACCTGCAATTTAAAAGCAGAGATGTTTGCTTTGGCTAATGTTTATTAGAGGATTCAAGTTAGAGTCAGCTGGCTCTCTGGTAGGATGCTCATGGTAAAAGGGTCTAGTGAAGGAATGTTCATCACGTCATGCTTGCAATATTAAATTGTCTATTATCTTTTAAAGAAACTTAAATTTTTTATGTTTCAGTTTTATGTTCTGGCCAGTGTTTTCTCCTGTTTCGTAGGCAGCTACAGCACTAAATATATCCACAGACTGCACATCCCTGGTATCAGCGGTAATAGAATTTTTTTTCCCTTTGGTGGAGCACAGACACTGCTACACAATTACTAAATAAATGTGATGGCCTTCTGAAGAATAATACAACTTATCTCTTCAGAGTTTACTCTAGCTGTGAAGTAACACTGTAAGATGTGTCTCCTCTGCTATGCTGTATTTCTTCACCTTATGGACCATAAAGAATTAAAGAACATAAAAAAAGCACAAAAAATTGGCTGTAAAATATGAAGATGTATTGATACAATATCTATGACTGGAAAACCAAGACATTTTCAACTTTTTTTCAGTTACCTATGTGTGCCTTAAATAGCTTGAACCATGAAATAATTTAAATGTTTTAAGTTACAACTATGAGGAATAAAATGCAGTAAATTCCAAATCCTAAAATTTATAGCTAATTTTGCATTTACATATAGAAATATATCAACAATTACCAAATGATCTGTTTTTCCTCTTTCCATCAATACAAATTATTAATTTCTAATAATTGCCACTGTCTGTAAATCTCCATCATTGGTCCTTCTTAGACCCTATTTTCATTTCATTTATCTATAAATGCAATTCACCCATATACTACTTTTATATCCCCAGTCCAGTACAAACTGTAATGGAGTATGTTTTTCTAACATATGTGTTTTCATTTGTCTAGACACCTAATATACATTTTACTATAGAATATACATTTGTCCACATACGTACAGACACATGTGTGGGTGTATGTGGATTGACATGTTGGCATTTTTAGAACTACTGCCCTCTGGGGAAAAATACTGGAAATGTAATATTCATTATTCCTTGTGGAACACATATTCCTACCACTTGAGGTTTCCAGCATGTTTTCAATAAATGTGGCTCATGATATATAATATTAGGTTATTTAGCAGATTTTGATATGGAGATACAAAACATAAAATAATCTCAAAACAAATAAAAGTGAAATGCATCAAAATCATGTGAGAATACAAGAGTATTTTCTAGTTTTATGGTTTATAGAACTATAACTTTATGTATCTTCATTTTTAATTACATTTGCATTTAATTACTATTAAATTCAATTCATGAAAATGTTTAGATTGTCACTCTCTCATAAGCTTACTCCACAAGAATGTTTATGAGACTAGAAAATGTTCTAGACAGAGGAACCTGAGCTCACTTCACTTTTATATTCTACTTTATATAAAAAGTCAATTGCTCAACATTCCTGATCTAAAGGAAGTTGAGAGCTATCTTAAGTTTCATAAAATCACTATACACATTTGCTTTAAGCATTAAAAGACAATTATTTTTTACCTTCAATGCCATTTGTGATTTTTGTATCATTTACATTTTTATTGTTTTGTGTCATACAATTTTATTATATTTTGCTGTTTTGTTGTGTCTTGTTTTGTTTTTTGAAGCATAGTCACACTATGTAGTTCAGGCTGGCCTTGAACTCACTATGTAGCCCAAACTGGTCTGGAAATTGAAGTGATTCTCTCCTGCCTCGACCTGTGAAATCCTGGGAATAAAATAAAGATTTGGGCCTCCATACCTTGTTATTTTTATATTTTCTTTGTTTATTGGTTTGATTACTAGGATAAGAAATTGAATGCAAGAAATACTGATCTACACAGTTGAATTTTTTATTTTTATTTTACTTTTTATTTTGAAACAGGATCTCTCTGAGTTGCCTTTGTTGGCTTTGACTTCGTGATCTTTCTGTCTGAGCTTCCTAAATAGCTCAGATTACAGTCCCTATGCTAAGCTTTATAGTTTCACATATTTTTCAGTTCTAAATCAGTAGTACTATTGTCTCAGTACTAGGATGTATGAAATTAAATAATAACAACCAAATTAATTCATAATCAATTTGGCAGCACAGACCATTCATTATTAGGGAAGATTCTGGTTCTCAGTCTCTGGTGCAATAGCAGAGCTGAGAAGGTAAATTGGAGGGTTTTTTTTTCTTTTTCTTTTTGTGCTTTCATGCATATTTTGGCAATATTTTGGCAATGGCTTGTTATAATTTTCTTCTAATTATTTTTATATTGTCAAAGTGAGACAAAGAAAGGAAATAAATAACTAACTTTAATTTTACCTTGGAAATAATGAAGCCAAGTTTCTGCACCTGGAACATTTCAAGGAGTGACTGAGTCTAGATTCCAGTTAGGAATAGAGTAGATTTCATAGAAATTTTTTAAAAAATCATGTGACTGAAACTTATAAAGGCCTCTTTTCTATGATGCTGAACTTATGTGCACATGTGTTCATGAAGCCAGAAGAAGCAAAAATGTATAATGAAACACAAAGATGCAGTCATGAAATCTTATTCCAAATTCTTCATTTAACAAATAGGGTAACTGAGATATGTAAGTAAAATATAATAGCAACTAAGAATGTAAAATTTACTGTCTAAAAATAATTAACACAAATCAACATGGTTATCTTGTTGTAGTGAGAGCAGCTCCTAACCTGCTAGATGTCTGTCATGTACACTTTGTGGTCTCACAGTATCACAGAATGAAGTTGTAAACCAAAGGAGAATTATTTCAAACAATAGCTCCTGGATTTCCAGAGTGATCTTGTGTTGGTGGCCACAGAGGCTCATCGTCAAGCTATTTTAAACAATCAAATCGCAACATGGGACCAATATGGGTCGAACTTCAGTCAATCTATGGAATTACAAGCATAGTTGCTTAGCTAATATTAATCTAACAGGGAGACTGTGGAGGATTTTCACAGATAAGTCTCCTTGAAAGAAGGCCATTTGGCCTTACCTCCATGTACTGATATATACAGAGCTGGCTAGGACATTTCTTCATCGGCTCAACTGGTTTTAAGCAAAGCAAATGGGTCTAGCCGAGGTGCTGGCATGTAGTCTTTGAAGCAATGCAACAGGTCAGCGATGCCCCAAATACAGCTCCCAAGTAGCATGTGTGGGTTAGGCCAAGAGACACCCATGCTGTCACCTCAAAATGAGTCTCAAGAACAGAGATTACACAGCAAAACTAAAGCAGCTACCCCAAAACACTAGATACTGCCCCCATCTGTGATATGCAGATAGCTCTCTCTGCATAGCTTTCTCTTTGCATCTTGCAGAGGTGATTTCAGACCTCCTGCACAGCCCAGCTCACAGTACTTTACTTCCTGCCATTGTCACAGTCATTCATCCTTGAGCCACTCTCTGTCACAAGTGAATAAAATGCAGGTTCGACCCATGGGTGAGCTCTATTTCTGTTTATCCATCATCCTTGTCAGACTTAAGACCACCATGGCTCCTCACAATCACAAAAATGCCTTTATTTTTCCCATTCATTGCACTAGAAATGGTAAATTGGAGTTAACTTTAAAATTGCAATAATTTTCCATGGGATTACAAGTGTGAACTGTTCTGAACTGAGATGAGGTGCAGAAGGACTTTGTGTAGGAAATGAGTCATTTAGAACGGATATATTAAAGAACAAAGGAATTCATGGAAAGGGATGTATCCACATCCAGGAGGGTTGAGATCTTCTCAACCATCTATGCTTGTGTTGCCTGTCTAGGCCCACTGGACCAGCTGATGCTAATGAAAGTGTAGCCTCAATCTGCTCTTTACCTAAGGAGGCTTGCAGGCCCAGCCAACGCGTTTTCTTCTCAAAGCCTGACTCTCTTCAGATCCACCTCCAACCATAAACTTTCGTTACTCATCTTTTTTGCTGACTTTCTTGAAGGCCCAAACCCTCACTAACAGTATAGTAATTTCACTCTATCGTAGCTGTATATAATAATATTAGTAGTTCACTGTGTCTGGAACTAAAATCCAAGGTTTTAATAATGGTATCATAATAGGTTTAATGTTTGTCATCTCTCAAATCTATACATATATATATCACAATACATTAATCATTTCTCCTTTTACCATCTGCTTATTGAATGATACATAAAGTAGTTACAATAAATTCATTGACTGTAGTAGATATACTTAATGAATTGATTAACATGTACATAAAACATCTCACTATTAATTGTTAACTAGTAAGTTTTGTATTTTTGTTAAAACTAGAATGACAATACAGAAAAGAACATGTCACCCTTTCTAAAATAACAAAAACAAACTTAATTTAAGTATTAAGTATATTGCTTAAGTATGCAAAAATCAAACCAATTTTAATTGATAATTATGTTAAATATTTTAAAAATCCATGGCAGTGTTTATACAAATATCAAGAAAGAATTGAATAGGAATAATTTTTTTCAGAATAACAATATTACATGATAGTCTTCCAGTAAAATTTACTAAGAACTCTGCTGTTTATTAAACATAATGCAAATAATTACAAATGGCATGATTGGAAACAGACATTATCCATCATTCTCAAGTTTAATTTTTTAGAATAAGAAATTTAAAAACTGCATTCAAATTAGATTACCAAGTGTAACTGTTGATAGGTTTTTAAGAGAACATAAAAAGGTTGTTAAAAAGTTAACTATTAAGGTTAGAATAGACTCATCTACTTAAATGATACAATTACAGATTCACAAAAAATCAGGTTCTATAACTTATGGCATACAGTCATTTTACTTATAAATAAAATATATCAGTATGTTAGGGAGTTCTGTGCCTATGAGTTTTATTCTCTCTATTGGATTCTCAAAACTGATCAAAATTTAATTTCACTGATCAATAATAATAATCCTAGTACATTTCTTTTTACAAATAATTCCAATGTGTTTTATAATGTAAGGAGTAGGTAATTATGGAATTATTACTTTTTTTTAATCGGTACCAGGGATCGAACTCACGACTGCCTGCTTGCAAGGCAGGCACTTATGCCGCTGAGCTAAATCCCCAGCCCCAATTATGGAATTATTGAATTGCTGATGAAACTATGACTAAATAAATATGAGGAATATGGGCAACACCAAATGAATTTAATAATACTTAAGTCAATATACATAAAAGGACAGAGAATAAAGTAGAAGACAATGCATATCAGAGGAGAACGATGATATGAAGCAATTTGAGTTAGGGCTAGTAAGAATAATTATGACACGTACATTGTGAACTATAGCATGAAGCTCCAAAATGAAGAATATTGAGATTTTATTTTGGGGAAAACACAATTAATTCAATTTTTTTGTGTCACGATGAGACTTGTCATATGGTACACAAATACACAAATGCAGGATATTTAACTGTTGAGTTTATGAAAGGTGGAGATGAGTGCCAGTACAAGCCTGTGGTTACTATTCTGTAGAAACTAGTGTCATGGAATGGATTGTCCATGCGAAGACAGTTTATACAAAAGATATCTGGAATAAAGAAAGAAATCAACATCATGTATTTCCAGGAAACATATTGCACTACACATAAGCTAGTAACTGAGACACGATTGCTAGATTGCCACAGGAATAGGAAGACATATTTTAAAATGTCAAGAAAGCCAAGGGAACGAAAATGTAGGGAAGCAATGTAAAACATTAACACATGTTACCTGATTCCAGTAAGAAAAAAAAATGGTTATTTGAGTTAGAATAAATTAGTTTTCAGTAAAGTTGGTACTAGAAGTTCAAACATCTGCTAATAGAACTAACATAATTGAATAACTAATGTACTGGTGGATAAGTGCAAAGAGAGGCAAAGAAAACACAGTTTGCTCTCTAAATTGCAATTTGTTAGCACAAAACACAAGCAGGGAAATCAACAATTAGATGCACACCAGAAATCAAGACGATAACTTGCTTTTTCCTTCAATATAAAGGAACGTACTACATGTACTTTAAAGAGACCATGATTCCATAGACTTAAAGAAATGGCAAATATTACAGGGAAAGCAATGCATTCCAAGAAATATGTACATGGCTCCAATTTAGAAAGGAGTTGACCCCTTTCACTGGCTGTATGAAAAATATATCAGAATAATAGAAAAAAAACATCTGGGCGGTACATTCACTGTTTTCCAACTTTCCTTTAAAAATATCACTAGAATCCATGTTATGACTGAGTAGATAAACTGTTTTATAATATACTTATATCTGTATAAGTAACATTCATTGTTTAAGTAATATAAATTCTATTTGAATGAAATATTAAAATTCTACTTATATATTAATTCTACTTATATATTAAAATTCTACTTATAGATATTATAAAGAAATGGTATATGTGGCTCATGAATTCTCTGCTTAAAAATATACTTGAATAAAAATGCACTTCAACTCCTGCATAAAATTTGGTTTGCTTGCTGAAACAAATCAACATTGTTTTTCCTCTTCTCTTGTTTGATTTTATCTTTTCCCCAGCAAATCAAAATATTGAACTACAGCAGTTACCTTATGGAAGCTCAGGTCAGAGGAAATTGGATTGCTCTGGATTGCTGATATTTCAAAAGTTTTATTCAGTCTTTAGGAGATAAGGAAATGATCTCAAATAAAACTTTTCACAACCCTATTGTACCCTCTTTATCTTCTAAGTTAAAGCCCCTTGTCAGCCTTTGATCCTGCTTCACTAAAATTTCTAGTAATTCATCTGTCCCTGAATGATATGTTCAACAGCGTTTCTGCAATTGAAAACCAGCTGTTAAAAATTCCAGAGAACCACAAAAATGTTTTCAAAGGTTATTTTAAAATCTATTAACTACTAAATTGCACTCATTTCTTTCGCCATTTGAAGTATTTTGCACTGGATTATCTAATTAAAATGGAGAAGAAAAATTTTTTCTTGCAATTTACCTTAAGCAAAAAACAAATTTTTATAGTAACTCCATAGCTGTATTTTTGGCTAGGGTCTTTTTGTAACACGATGTATGCCGTATTCAATAATCCTTTACCTCTAGGTCTATTGGGCACTGCTAATAATAACCAGGCCTTTGCTATTTGTAGAGAAAGCAGCCCAGTGAAAATTAGGTCAGGAAAATCTCTTTTGTAATGGCTACACCACTACTTATAGAAAAAAAAACCCATGTGAGGCTGTCTCTAATATATACAAACATAATTTCTAGGCACTTTGGTTATATTTCACTAAAATAAGCACTGTGTATTATTTACCACTTAGCATTAAGTTACTTAAAACTACTTCTAAAAACATATATTTTCAGATGTAAAGATTTGTTTGTAGAAATATACATTGTAAAAATATGACAGTTTGTCAATCAATCATCCTGTAGAATATATTCTATTTTATACTTTTATTTAATTCATATTTGTCTTCTTTAATTGGAAAGTTCGACCACAACTTAATGACAGTTTAGGAATGATATATCTTCAGTCTGTCTTTGATAAAATTTGGAGCTGCAACTCTATTACTCTAAGTTTTTTTCCCAAGGTAGGTTAAGTTTTTCAACCCAGTTTTAAAAGTATTTTAAAGATTTCACAATACAAAGTATTGCATTAGTGGGAATTTCAGGGCATGATGAAGATTAGGTTTGAATTGAAAGGAATGATTCAGTCCAGCTCAACTCACAAACAAGATGAAGCAGGAGCTTTTTCGCGCTTATTGATTTTACTTAGGCTTTTGTTGATCTTTCTAATAGCAAAAATTCAATAAACTACTTTTAAATCCCAATGCCTGTTTTGACTAGAGACAAAGAAAGTTAATTTTTAAAATATTCACAGGATTGTGCCCTAGATTTTTATAAGGGCTTTTTTACTACAGAGATCTGTAATCCAGGTAGCCTATGATCTAGGAAGCCGCAGAACAGTCAGTTCATTAGAAAATTTACTGGTTACTTTTAATAATCACAACATTCCAAAATATATATAAGAAAATCAACATTTTGTGTATCTTTGGCATGTGTTTGGTGTCTGTAGGAATTCCACACATAAATTTGGTTATGGAGTTATTGACTTCAACAGATATTAGTCAATGTCCAGTTAAGGCCATTAGCATTCCCTAACTCCTGGCAATGTGTGCCGTGTAGGGTTTACACTTACAGAATTATTCTTCATACATTGTCATTCTTGTTGCTGCATTTCTCTCATCTGTGTCCTCCTTGTCCTCCTTTTCTCCTCCTTTCTTCATTCTTTGTTCCTGTTCTGCCTCAATCTTCTTCTCTTGGTTTAATAGGGTCTATACTGCTTTGCAATATATTCTGTCTCAGCTATTTTAACAAGTTAACCTCTGCTGTTCACTCTTCTTAGACCTTCATTCTTTCAGGGTTTGATACTGCATTTCTGAATTTTTCTGTTATTCATTTTATTTCTTTTGATGTTTTTATATTCCTTCTTTTATCACTTCTCACTATTGTACCTAGTCTTAAGAAGTTTTTTTTAACCACTTTGTTATTGAACAAAAGTAAAAATTATCTTTGTATAGTCTGTTTCAGAATTAATTATGTCTTCTATGTTAGGACACTAAGCATGGAAATGCTTATGTGTTTTTCTTTTCTTACAACTCTTGAAAAATCTTACTCTGTTTCATTCTGGCTTCTATTGATTCATATTTTAAAAATGATATCATTGAAGTTGGTGTTATTCCTCAGGTTAGGTGCTATTGCTTCCAAACTACTTCCAAGATATTTTGTACATGTTAACATATAAAAGTTTGGTTTATGATACATCTTTTAATTTTTTTATATCTAACTTGTTCTGGTTTTCTTCCTCCATCTTAAATCTGCTGGTTCGGGAGATTGAACAAGATGGTGGACTGGTAGGTAGCAGGAGAGAGACCCTTTCTGAGAGAGACAGCTCAAATGCTAGAATAAAACACCCTGGAGAGACCCAAACAGACAGAGATGGACTCTCACAACCCAGGGAAAAACTAAACTGCAAAAAACCACTCGAATATGAGGTCCTGGGACTACCATCAGAGAAGCTAAGGTGAGCGAGCATGGCACCCTCCTCGAGCCACCTGAATTCCTGCCCAACCTGAACAAGCGATCTGCACCGTAGCAACTGGATTGAGCTGCCGGAGTGCATTACTGAACAGCCCTGCATCCAGCTCACCCGGACCGGCCCTGCGCTCGACCCACCCGGAGGCACCGAGAATTCCTACCGCAGCCGCGCTGAAGTCAGAGGTCGGGAGCCCTGCAGTTCTCGGGGACGGGCATCAACACGCGGTGAGAGATGGGAATAAGACCCTCCCACGGGAAAGGGGAAACCAACTGGATGACATATTGGATTTGGGCAGGACAGCCCTAACTCCATAAGGAAGTGGCTTCAGCTGGTTGCTCCCCTCGCTGAGCGGATTGGTGGGATCTGCTTGGATTAGGCTGCGCCCCTGGCGGGGAGACAGTGAGTCGCTACAATAATACTTCCCTGAGATCAGTGCACGCTGACACAGTGAAGGTCTGCAGGGGTTGACTGGCCCGGAGGGGAGAAGCTAGCGCACACTGCCCATGGGTGAACTCTAATCTCTGATAACCTATTAAAGAGGACTAAAGCTCCTAGCCTGCACCCTCTAGAGGAGCCTTAACCAACAAGAAAAGGGTCTGGGCATTACACTGTACACTTGTATGGAAGGAACCAAAAACATGGTGAAAGGGAGAAATAAGAAACAACTCCCATCCCCCAACCCTGAGAACATTGATCCAGGAGAATTAAATACAAAAGAGACTGAGGGCAGCAATACTGCAACATCAAACACAGTGTTAGCGGACATAAAGAGATATCTTCAGGACCTTGTAAGCAGGACCAAAACTGAAATATTAATTCAAATTAAACAAGAGATAAGTAGATTAATGAAAGAAAGGCTGGGCACCTCTCAAGAAGGCACAGACAGAAGAATGGAGGAACAAAAATGGAGAGAAAAATTTAATGAAGAATTCAGGAAAAACCTAGAATTCATGAAACAGATTCAAAGAGATTATCAGGAAACTAAAGACTCCATAGAAAGCTGGCAAAACTACTTAAAAGAAACCAAAGATAGACTATCAAAAATTGAACACAGGCTTGCAATGTGGGGTCATGAAAGGGAAGATCTCTTAAAAATAACA
>PVJX010036534.1:0-17534 GCA_004027295.1 Dolichotis patagonum
AGATGAAAAATCTTGATGTACAAAGTGGCAAAGCCACATAAGCAGTCCAGGCTCCTTGCTGTCCACCGTACTATTCCACTGTACACTCTGCTAGGTACAGCCTTATTCTTATTGATTGGGAACTCACCCACTGCTCAGATATGGCTGAATTGTTCCTCTGTTAGGAACCATTCTGGGATACAAACAAAATAATGTCAACGCGTTCCTAACAAGCTGGAGACAGATGTGTCCATAAACAATGGTGCTACATGGTGACAGATGTTACAGAAAATGGCCAGGGTGCTGGCACGGGGATTAGAGGGTCAGTGTGATAGTTGGGATTTAGCAGAGCCGAGCACACTGTGTGTCTGTTAACTCAGTGATGGGGTGAGTTTGTGGAGGATGTGACCCTTAGAGTTAGCAACTAGTGAGAGAGACCATCACCTAGGGTGAAGCTGGACAACTATGGGTTAACTGTGCAGCTAAGCTGCCTAGATTTATCAGTGTGGCCTAGCACTGTGAGGAGATTGATGGATTTGACCCTGGGTACAGCAGTGTGGTAATGTCAGTGGACCATAGGCCTGTGTGAATTCCCTGCCTCCCTTGATTTCCTTTTAATGATTGCTTTTGCCTCTGTAGCTTTGTTTTGTGGTGATTTCCAATGAAAAATTGCCCCATAGGATAGAAACAATATAAAAGTAAAAATAGGGCTTTGTTCTTAGCTCCCAGGTAGACACTAATCACTTGAGGGACGCTGGCAATAAAGACCCCTTTTTCTTGTACTGCATGTCTAAGTGGTTTGTTTTGCTTCACTAGCACTTAGCTAGGTGAAGAGGGAGGGGCTGGCAAAATGTTCCAGGTGGTGGCCCTGCAAGTATGAGAGGAGCCCTTTCTAAGAAACTGTGAAGTGCTCAGTAAGGGTCAAGGATCAAGAAGTGGCTGTAGGTGAGGATAGTGAAAGACTTCTTCAGGCCATGAAGAGGAGACTGGAATGCTCCCTGAGTACCTGGGAAGCCCATATGATAAGCAGTACTGCAAATGGTTGGGCTTGCTGGAAGAAACCCAGAGAAGAAAGACCACCAAAAAGAAATTACATAATCTGGATTGGATTTCCTGACACCTAGTTGAAAGTGCTTTCATCTTTCTAGCATTTAAATGTATTTTGATACTATACTGGGCATTTGCATGTAGTACTACCACTGAGTTTTCAATATTGTGGCATCTGTTTTAAGAAAACACTTGTAGGTTTTCTATGAGACTGGTGCAGAGAGCTTTCCATGGAATGATTGCTTTCCTAGGTGGAGGCATCATAAGCACTAGGAGAGTCTTCCTGACCTCCAATGTCTGATGGCTTTTTGCTAATGACTAATGTTATTATAGTCCTCTGATTAATGTCTCTGGAGACACACTCTCCAACTGAAAATCTTACAGACTCTTCAGCTACCCAGAAAATCTGTTTGTAATGCAGTCAACAAAGATAGGAAAACTAATGTTGGAGATTCTTCAGCCTGGAAGGTCTCTGGTCTCTGGCTGAACTGTTATACTCCACCACCATATATCTGACAGCTTTTGAGAATATATATGCCTTCCAGCAAATTTATCCTTCCTTCCTCAGTCATGCTTCTAGTTTGGCTTCCTTGATGTTGTATCCTAGATTTTCTGCTTTTCTTTGTCTTCTTAGTCTCTTTTTCTCTTCATCCTCTTCTCATGCTTTAAATAACCTGGGTTGACAACCTAGAATTTTATCAAAATTCTGCTGAAAACCAGGTTAAGGTTTTGGATGAAGGAAGAGTATATTTCATCTATGACCAAAACATCTATTCTTGAAAGGAGTGAGTGGACTCATTAGGGTTCTAAAGTTCTCTTCAGGCCTAGAGTTGCTTCTGGTAAAGAGGGTATAATGGCTTAAGTCTATTTATAATTAGTCTATCCAAAGTGCTACAGTTATGAATGTTATGTGTCATGGGAGAAGAGACTGTGAAGCTATGTTTCTAGCTGATTCAAACCTTCCTGGCAGTGCCTAGGAGCAGAATTCTAAGATGCCATCAGCAGGTCTTTCATGCGACTTCATACCCTTCCACATATGAGCAAAGTGAATTAAACGCTAGATCTCAGGATGCACCAGCACAAGCAACCCTCTGTATGAACACAATATTCAGATCTTTCTCTTTAAAGTTACTGTTATTTTTGTAATAATTAAGAGCCCTGGAAAGTATTTGGAACATGATAATACTGGTAGCTGCTTCTCTAGGACCTGGCACAATATCTGATAAATAATATAATGTTCACTAACTAGAAAGTATTTATTGAGAAAAACTTGTTAGTATGAGAAGAGAACTGTATTTATCTACTGTAGCTACAATAGTTTCTTTGCTGTTTCTTGAACATATTTAGCCCTTTCTGGATTTTAGGCTCTAGTAATACTGTTCTTTCTGCCAAGAATGCCTTTCACCTTATAAGAGTAGGGAATGGGTATGCATGTTCTTAACTCCTCAGCTACACTGATGAGATAAAAATTTTTTTAAATTTTAAAGAGGGTAAAACTAAATATAACAAAACAGAACAAATTAGATCAGAAGAAAACAATGTAAGTGACACAGATTTCAAAGCAAGACAACAGGAGATCTACAGTGGCTACCATAATGTCTCTTGATTTCTTTTAAATAGTTGTCTATATCTTCACACACAATGAATTCATACAAAACACAATAGTAAAAAACTGATCAGAACAGAGTAATGAAGGCATTACAGGCCTTCAAAACCAGACAGTAGGAGAATCAACAATGGCTGCCACAGTGTCTCTTGTTCTCTTCCAAATGGCTCTCCATACCTTCATGTATGTTGAAATTAAATGATACAAAACAGACTAAAACCACTCTGAACAAAGAATAGAAGCATTGCTAGATTTCTCAGCATGATTATATGGTATCAGCAGTGGATATGTCTCTTTTTCTTCAAAGTACTGTTCATTTCATCACACATAATATAATCGATTGTTGTAAACTGTTTAAGAGAAGTTTTAGGCATGTATAAGCCTCTACATGTATACCTATCCTTTCTGTATTACAGGGAAAAACAAAACAGATTACTAGAAAAACAAGAAACAAAAAAGACAAATAAATAACAATAGCAAAGAGCCCAAAAGAATGACAATATAGGCCTTCAAAACGAGGTGGTAGGAACATAACTAAGGTTGATACTTTACATAGTGATCTTCAAGAGTTCCGCAGATCACCAGACATAAACATGAAAAATTGTTCCAGTCTTATGAATATTAACTGTTTTGTTCTACGAACTTATAGAATTTGTAGCACAATCATCTTAGCTATCCTAAGTGTGTTTATACAAATTTAGATATTTTTTCTTTTCCCTTCCTTTTTTCCCCGAGATATTTTTTTCCCCCTTTGAACAGATTCTTACCCTGTCACTGTATTTATTGAGGATTTTGTATCTTGTGTACTCTTACCATTTCTTACACTAGGGAGACAATATGATATTTACACATGTCAGTTTGATTTATTTCACTTATGAGTATGGTCTCAAGTTGCATCCACTTACTTATAAATATCTCAATGTGATCATTCTATATAGCTGAGTAGTACTCCATTGTATAAAAATACCACATCTTTTTTATCCATTCCTCAGTTGATGGGCATTTAGGTTGTTTCCAAGATCTGGCTATTATTAATTGTGCTGCTATAAACATGGGTGCACATGTATCACTGTGGTACGATGTTTTCAGTTCTAGGAATATGCCCAGAAGTGGAATAGCTGGGTCAAATGGGACTTCCACTCCCAGCTTTTTGAGGAACCTCCAGACTGACCTCCACAGTGGTTGTACCAGTCTATACTCCCACCAACATTGCGGAAGAGTTCTTTTTTCCCTGTATCCTCTCCAGCATTTGTTGTTGGTAGTTTCTTGATCCTGGCCATTCTTTGTGGAGTGAGATGGAATCTCAGTGTGGTTTTAATTTGCATTTCTCTAATGAACAATGATGCTGAACATTTTTTCATGTATTTATTTGCCATTTGTATTTCTTTATCTGAGAACTGTGTATTCATCTCGTATACCCATTTTTGTACTGGGTCTTTGAATTTTGGGGGTTGATAAGATAAAATTTGAACAGAGGCCCAAAGGAAGAAAGGAAGCAAGTTATGTTCCCACCATCGCATCTACCAGGCCACCTGCATTGTACCTTCAGTTCCACCTTCCCTCCTGTTACAATGAATGAAGTTCCATGCTCCCGGTAAGGACAAGTCTTCTGCTTAAAAACTGGATCACATCTCCTGTTATCTACTCAAGAAGTTTGTTTCCAAAGCTGATGGTCAGGTCTTGGGCCTCACATTATTCAATCTATCAGAAGCATTCAACCATAGGTAATCACTCTCTGGTTCTTGACATAGTTACTTTGATTTACTTCTAGGATAATACTCTCTTGGACCTCCTTTTATCTCATCTCCTTTGCTGGATATTTCTCTAATTATAATTCCATACTTTAACATTATTGTGCCTATGGCTTGATCCGTAGTTCATTTGTCCACATTCAAAGTCAAGGTGATCTTGTATAATTCTCTTAAATATACTGACATGTCCAAATTTGCTTCTATTCCCAACTTCTCCTTTGAACTCCAGATGTGTATCTGTTACTTGACATTTCCTCTTAAATATATACCGCACACAGAAGTCTTGATTTCCACCTACCTTTTTCTCTTTCCATCTTGATCTCCCTCTTAAAACTATTCCATCTTGGTCTTTCTTGGATTAATGAATGGCTTTCTATACCAGTGTTAGAACTTGGAATTGTTCTTGACTTCTCACTTTCTCTCATATCTCATGTGTTATTCAGTAGTAAGTATTATTGATCTTATCTTCACAAAATAGTCACTGTCTATTATATTCTCACACCAACCATTTGCTGTTTGTATTATTTCAGTGTCTTTCTAACTGGTGGCCTCTTGTATCCGTTTTTGTCCTGAAATCATTCTTTCTTGACACAACAGTTAGTGACTTTTTAAAAACCGAAGCCATATGGTGTCACTTCTGTGTTCAGAATTCTGCAAAGCCTACCCCTCTGCCCCCCTGTGTACTTCTCTCCTCTATATCATCAAGTATAGGCACATTGCTATTTCTTGAACAAATTCAGCTTGTTCTGTGCTAGCTTTCAATATATACTATTCCTCTTCGGAGAATTTTTTTTACCTTATCAGAGTAGATGAAGGAGAGTGCATGTTCTTACCTCTTCAGCTACTCTGAAGGTGTTATCTGACCAGGAGCCCAAACGTAGAGAGGAAAGCAAATTATATATAGATATTTATTTAACTTGCTTCTCACAATTGAAAGAAAAAATTGGTTATTGACTAGATATATGAAGATATTAAGAAATTGTTAATTTGTTTTTAGGTGTAATAATGGCTTTTTGATTCTGTTTTAGAAAAAGTGTCATTTATGTTACCAGCCATGATGGAGCAACAAGCAAACAAATCATTTTCAGTCATTGGAAACAGGCAGCACACTAGATTGTGACCCCTAAGTAAAGGAAAATATGTAAGATAAATGCCACAGTGATGTTAGCTGTCTTCCTGGAGGCTCATTCCAAACTTCTACCAAAGGGAGGAAGCCTGGAAGCATAGCAGGCAGTTTCACTGAATTGAAGGGGCAAGAGATAGGAATTCAGGAAGGTGGAGATGATTAACTATTACATAGCAGAGTTCCAGAGAGAAGACTATGTGAACACAGGCCAACAAACCAATAAACAAAAATTCCTGTAACAAAGATTCCAGAAATTTAAATAGGGGTCCATTTGAATGTTTGGTGAATACTAAGTCATGAATACACAGAACGAAACCCCACAAACTACAGCCTAGGGAGCTATAAGCTGAACAATTCCAGAACTCCCCAGAATGAGGAGATACTTGAGCTCTGCTCAGTCAGGGCTGAGAGTCCTTGTTGACATCTCAGGGCATTCAGGAGAGACCCCAAAAGTGAGTATCCAGAGTACAAATATAAACAATAGTTATACTGTTGGCTTCTCTAGATTCATCCTAAGAAAGCTTGCAAAGGAATCATAATGATCTGCAAGTAAGTTTGCAGCTTGTCAGAACAAAGCCAAAGAAAGATAGTCTGGTTTCAGTGTGTTTTGACCCCACCAAAACTCATGTTACAGCCTGGTGCCCAGGGTGCCATTGTTGGGATGTGGGCCTGGTGGGAGGTGTTTGGGTTGGGGATGAAGCCCTTATGAATGGACTAATGATTTTCGCATTAGAATAAATTCTTGTTCTTGTGACTGGATTACATACTGTGAGAGCAGGTGGTTATAAATTGAGGCCACTCTACTATAGATGGCTAATTTAGATAGAAATTAATGTCCAGTCAGAGAAGAATTGTGCCTTTGAGGAAGTCAGCACAGGAGAAGAGACACATAAAGATTGTGGATGGAGGTGAATCTCAAGACATCCAGGCCTCAAGATGAAGATGCAATAGCTAGGTTTGCAACTCTCCTTTGGGCGAAACAGCAACTTGAGATTATGCCGTAATGAGTATCATCTGGTCCAGGGAGTCCAGACAGGAGCATCTGGATTCATCCCTTTCCAAGAATATCATTGTTTTTCTATATGACCTTACTACATGTCCTGTTTCCCTATTGGACCAATATTCTGAAGCTAAGCAACTATACTTGTAATCCTATAGGTTGATTTTAGTTTAACACATACTGTACTTACATTGTGATTTTGCTATGTCAAGTATCCTTGACAAAAAGCCTTAGTAACCCACCCACTTAGGATCCTTCCTGGAAATCCAGGAGCTATTCTTTTCCTAATTTCCAATGAAACTCTCTTAACTTCTTCTTTTGGCTCATAACTTTATTCCTTGATGTTTTGAGACTACAAACATGGTACATCTGACATCTAACAGTTTGGGAATTCCTTTTCCTGTAACAACTCCTAGTGTTTTCTCTCTGTCATATATACCTGCTTGCTCTTCCATTTCCTTTGATGAATTAATATAGCACAAGTTCTTCATCCGATGTAGCTGCCCTAACTTAGATTTCACAGCCACCAGAATTGTAAGCCAAAATAAACCTCTTTTCTTTATGAATTACAAGGTTTTTTAGAATAGCAACAGAAATGAATTAAGACAACAAAATCCAGATATTGAACAATAAATACTTAAAATACCCATCATTTGATCAAAAACTACTAACCATGCCAAGTAGAGGAGAAAGACTAATCAGTAGTATTACCTAGAAAGGACAGCGATGATAGAATTGAGTCAAATTTTAAAGCAGCATAAATACATATAGTATGTTTAAGCGTTTAAAGGAAAATGCAAGTATGATAAAGAAGTAAATAGGAGATGTATAAGAGAAGCAAAAAGAATTCCAAGGTTAAAAAACAAGTATGTGAACTACGCATTTAATGATTAGTATTAAAAACCACAGGCACTATAAAAAATCAGTGAATATGAAGTACAGGGAAAAAAAGATTGAAAAAGGGAAAATGTGACTGTCTTTTAGTGATACACACAAATATTTGCAGGCAAAATTTTTATGATGTCTAGACTTTGCTTCAAAGTAAAACAATACGGAAAAGGGAAGTGGGAGAAGTATGGATAAAAAAAAAGATTGGCTATGAATTACTGTTTATTGGTTTTGTTTTTGTTTTCCAACACAGTGGTGTTTTTATCACAGTAGGTTTTTAGTATAATTTCAATCAGGGATTGTGATGCCTCCTGCCTTGCCTTGTTGCCCAGAATTGTCTTTACTATTCTAGGTCGCTTCAGGTTCCAAATAAATTTTAGCTTTATTTTCCTTAGTTCTGAAATATTCTTGATATTTCAATCAGAATTGCATTAAATCTGTATGACAGTTTAGAAGTATGTTGGTTTTGCCAATCCAAGAACAAGGGATATATTTCCATTTTCTGATACTCTCTTTGATCTCCCTTTCGAAGAACTGTAGTTTTCAAGGTAAAAATCTTTTACTTCTTTTGTTAGATTGATTCCAAAGTATTTCATTTTTCTTGATGTTATGGTGAAAGGTATTGTTTCCCTAATTTCACTCTTAGTGAGTTTGATATTTGTGTATAGAAATGCTATTGATTTTTGAGCGTTGACTTCGTATCCTGCTATGCTACTGAATTTGGTTATTAATTCTGGGAGTCTTTTGGTGGAAACTCAAATAATCATCTATAAATATAATGATAATTTAACCTCTTCCCTTCCTATCCTTACTCCTTTTATTTCTCTCTTCTGTAATTGCTCTGGCTAATGTTTCCAGAACTATATTGAACAGGAGTGGTGACAGTGGACATGCTTGTCTTGTTCCTGATTTTAGAGTGAAAGCTTTCCATTTTTGACCATTTAGTGTGATGTTGGTGGTTGGTTTGTCATTGATGGCTTTTATCAGAGTGAGAAAAAGAGCTTTTATTCCAATTTTCTATACTTTTTTATATCATAAAGGAGTATTGTACATTGTCAAATGCTTTTTCTGTGTCTATTAAGATGATCATCTGGATTTGTCCTTGGTTCTGTTAATGTGTTTTATTATGCTTATATATTTATGTATCTTGAGCTCTCCTTGCATCCCTGGAATGAATCCTACTTGGTCTTGATACATAATCTTCGGGATGATTTCTTGCCTTCTGTTTGCTAGTATTTTATTGAGGATTTCTCATCCATGTTCACTAAGGGGATTGGCTTGAAGTTCTCTTTTTTGATTTAATCCTTTTCTGGTTTTGGTATCAGGGTAATGCTTGCTTCCAGGAATAAACTCGGGAGTACTGCTTTTCATTTAATTTCATTAAAGAGCTTGAGGAGTAGTGGCATTAGATCATCTCTCAATTTCTTGTAGAATTCAGAAATGAATCTGTCAGGACCTGGGCTTTTGTTGTTGGTGCTTTTGTTTGTTGGTAGTTTTAAAATTATATCTTCAACTTCATTAAGTGACATTGGGTATTTAAAATTTTTATATCTCCTCATTCAGCTTTGGTAACTCGTCTATATCAAGGAATCTGTCCATTTCTTCAGCCTTTCAATCTTATTAAAGTACAGGCTCTTGAAGTAGGTATTGATGATCTTCATGATTTCTGCAGGATCTGTTATGATTTGTTCCTTTAAATTGTTCCTTTACCAAATACATAGTGACTTTCTTTGTCTCTTCTGATCACTCTTGGCTTGAAATCCACTTTGTGTGCAAATAGTCACCCCTGCTTTTTCTTTCCTAATTGCATGGATTTGAGTCTTTTTTCTTTTTTTTGGAAAAGATTGGTTAAGAGTGTCAATTTTATTTAATCTTTCAAAGAACCAACTCTTTTACTCACTGTATTGCTTTCTTAGTCTGCATTGCACTAATTTTTGCTCTGATCTTTATAATTTCTTCCCTCATATATGCTTTTTGACTTATTCTTTTTTTTTAGAAGTTTTAGGCTCAACATTAGGTTATTTATTTTAGCTCACTCTATTTTTCTGATGCGGGAATTAAGCACTATAAATTTCCCTCATAGGACTGCTTTCATTATGTTCCATAAATTTTGGTATGGTGATACATCTTTTCATAAATTTAATTCTTTCCACAATTTTGGCTGCAAACTGAGTTGGTTGCAAATCAAATCAAATTTCTCCGTAAGGTCAACATTGATCCTAACTATAGAATTTGATTTGGGTCACAATTCAATTTGTGATAAGGTGCATGGAACAAATCAAGTTTGTGAACCAAAGTACCAGTGTGTGTTGTATTGGCATTATCTTTTAATTATAGAAACTGTCTAATTACTTCTTTAACTTCATCTGTGATCTATTGGTTGTTCAGAAGGGTGTTTTTTAATTTCCATGTGTTTATGCAGTTTTGTGGTTTCTTTTGCCATTGATTTCTGGTTTTATTGCAGTATGATCTGATAACTCATATGACAATTCCAGTTCCTTTGCATGTGCTAGTGTATGGTCTGTTTTGGAGAACGTACCATGTACAGCTAAGAAGAATATGTATTCTGTTGTTGTGGGGTGGAATGCTGTAGGTATCTAAGTCCATTTGTTCAAAGGTTTGGTTCAGTTCTGATGTTTCTTTGTTGATTTTTTGTCTAGTTGATTTGTTTATGTGTGACAGTGAGTTATTGTGATCCCTCACTAAAATTGTATTAGTGCCTATTTGGCTTTTCATTTTCACTAATATTTGTTTCATATAGTTGAGTATACTGCTCTCTGGTACATATATATTTGTGATTGTTATCTCTTCTCCTTGAATTATTCCTTTAACAAATATATAGTGACCTTCTTTGTCTCTTCTGATCACTCTTGGCTTGAAATCCACTTTGTGTGCAAGTAGTCACCCCTGCTTTTTTCCAGGTTTCTGTCACATGGAATATTGTTTTTCATCCTTTAACTTTCAGTCTATATATTTCTTTTTGAGATACATCTGTTTCTTGTATGCAGCATATTGTCAGATAATTGTTTCTTGAGCCATTCTGCCAATCTGTTCTTTTGATTGTTGAATCGAGACCATGAATATTGATAGTTATAACTGATATGTATTGAATTATCCTTGACATATTATTTTCTTGTTGTTGGTTCCCTTTCTTTCCCCTCTGTTTAGTTCCTTGCCTTGCATGGTAGATTCATTCTGTTGCAGTTCATGGACTTGTGTAGTCCTTGTTATATCTTTCTTCAGAACTTCATGGGGTGCTGGTTTGATGCATATGAATTTCTTAAGGTGTTCATTATCATGGAAATATCTTATTTCTCCATTGATATTGAAAGATAATTTTGTGGGTACATCAATCTGGTTTGGAAGTAGTTTTCTTTTAGGGTTTGAAATACTTCACTTCAAACTCTCTTTGACTTAAGTATTTATGTTGAGAAGTCTGCTAAGATTCTGATAGGCTTCCTTTTACAAGTAGTATGTTCTTTTCCCTTAGAGCTTTTAATATTCTGTTCTTATGTTGAATTTCTGGAATGTTGACTAGTATATGCCTTGGTGTATTTTTTTTTCCCTGATCACGGCTAATTGGAGTTCTGTGTGCCTCACTTATGTGTATGTTAAAATTTTTTTTCATGCATGGGAAATTTTCTGCCATTACTTCTGTGAAGTTTTTTTTTTTTTAAATGCCTTTTGTGCTATCTTCTGAGTTTTCATTGATTTTGATCAATCTTATGTTATTCTTCTTTGCATTGGCTATGCACTATTGGATTGATTTTTCATGGTCCTTTGGTATTTTTAAGAAGTCGTTCATTTGATGTTCTGTCCTCATTTTGGCTCATTCTGTTGCATATACTTTTAGTAGACTTTTTAATCTACTAGATATCTGTTTGGATGTTTCATGGAATCCAGTTCTTTACTGTGATGGGCATTCATGGTTCTATCACTTTCCTAAGCTGCTCTACTTTTTAAATTTATATCTACTCTAGATTCATTAACTACATCCTTTATTATGGTAATCATCTTTTTAGTTAGCTGTGAAATTATTTCTAATTTGTTTTTTCAAGATCTTCATTCATCTGCTTTGTTACTTCTGCTGCAACAATATTAGAAAGTTCAGTTGGCTTTTGATTTCTATTTCAATGCCTCCTGGATTTGCCTTGTGTCAGCTGGAGATCTGGGGTTGCAACTTGCTTTTGTGTCTTTTCATTATCAACTTTTAAAAATTGGTTTTCTGTGTTGGTGCTTATAAATTGCTTATTTTCAAGAGCTCCTTAAGAAATGACTTAAGAAATCTTTTCAGAGATGTCTTTTAAGTATAGCTGGCTTTTGGCTTTTGAGTCTGCCCCAAGATCCTGCCTCTTCAATTTATTAGACTTAACAGGTTGCTGCCTACTTAGCCTAGCACCTAGCTCTTTGGTACTGGACTGTGGTATTGTTTATAAAACAAAACAAAACCCTTGAAAATAATGTTTCCACTCATAAAAAACCAAAAATAATCAATGAAAAAGAAGAATGAAAAAGCAAAAAGAAACAAAAAGAATTGAAGAGATTTCCCTGTGATTTCAAGCCTGTGGTTAACTTCTGGGGTCTATAGTTTTTGTTAAAATGTCCAATTCTGGGCAAGTCTCCACTGTAACCAATGGACAAAGGTGGCAGACAAAGGCGAGATCTGTGCTGGATGATCCCAACAAGTTTTCAGTAGGATTAGGGAAGGGTGCTGGATAATCCCCAATAAGCCTGCAGTAAGAATAGGGCAGGGTCCTGATTCTGGTGCTCTCAATTCCATAGAAGTTCAGGCTGAGCCTGGCCTCTCAGTGTTTGGTTATGGTTTGAATTCTTAATTGTATAATATTCTGGATGTCTCTTTCCAACCTGATGTCAGCTCCCTGTACCTAGATATCTCCCACTGTTGTGCCTCACTCTGTCTCTTAGAACCCTGATAGGAAGCCAACCTGTGGCTGCTCTGAGTCCAGGATTCAGTTGACTCCTCTTGAACATGGCAGCGCATCTGGCCATGCACTCTCCTGGGCTTGATATGCTTGGGCTGGAGGCACTCACCACGTAGTTCACAACATGCACTGATCTGTTCCTTTGCTGCCTTTCTATGTCCCCCTGGAGTCACCTACCTTCACTGTATCTCTGCAGACTTGAGCCTTCTCTCTCATGCTGAGATCCAGGATTCAGGAAGAGAGCGTCCTCTGACAACTTCTTTTTCTGCATTGAAGTCTGTATCTTCACTTTTTCTGTGGGCTGCAATTCTCCCTTCAGATTCTTCCTGAGTCTCAGGGATCCACTTCTCCTCTTCTTTTCTTCCCCAAATTGTTATATTTCAGTGTCTGGATTCTATATCAGCTAAAAGAATAATTTGCTGCTGTTTAATTGCTCCACCATCTTCCTGGAAGTCCAGAGCTACCTTTTCCTCTTGCCTCTTTATTGGTTCTTTAATTTTAAGTGGCTTATTATTTATCTTTTAATTCTCTGTATATACTAGAAATTAGTACTCTGTCTGAGAGGTATCTGGAAAAAATATTTTTTTTCATTCTGTAGGTTATCTGTTCCCTCCATTGACTAATTTTTTTTTGCTTACAGAAGCTTTTTATTTTGATATTGATTCTTCCTGCTGTTTCTTATGCAATTGAGTTTTTGTTTAGAAAATCCTTTCCTACACCTATTTTGTTTTACCTATTTTTTCTTTCAGAAAATTTAATGTTTAGGTCTTTGATCCATTTTGATTTTTAATTTAGTGTACAGTGAAAAGTATCCATGTTTTCATTCTTCTACAAATAGATAACCAATTTTCCCAGGACCACTTCCTAAATAGGCTGTCTTTCCTCCAACATATGCTTTTGGCTCCTTTGTCAAAGATCACATAGCTGAGTATATCTGAAGAGGTTTCTGCATCCTCAGTTCTGTTTCCACTAATCCACATGTCTGTTTTTGTTTCAACACCATGCTGCTTTTATCACTATCGTTTTGTAGTATAGATTGAAGTCAGGTATTGCTATGCCACTTGCTTTGCTCTTATTGCCTAAAATTGCTTTTGCTATTCTGGGTCTCTTCTGGTTCCATCTGAATTTTAGGATTGTTTTCTCTAGATCTGTAAAGTACGCTGTTGGTATTTTTACTGGGGCTTCATTGAATCTGTGTAACAGTTTTGGAAGTATGGCTATTTTGACAATATTGGTTCTGCCTATCCAAGAGCATCTTTCTGTTTTCTGAAGTTCTCTTCAGTTTCCTTGAGAATACTCTAGTATACATTGTAGAAGTCTTTCATTTCCTTGGTTAGGTTAATCCCTAGATATTTCGTTATTCTTGAAGTTACTGTGAACGATATTGTTTTCGTAATTTCCTTCTCCCATTGCTGTATACAAATGCTATGATTTTTGCTGCTACTTTGCTGAAATTCTTTATTAATTCTAAGTTTTTTGGTGGAGTTCTTTAAATCTTCTGTGTAGAATATCATGTCATCCTGCAGACAATGTTAATTTGAGGTTTTCCTTTCTTATGTGTATCACTTTTACTTCTTTCTTTTGCCTAATTGCTCTGGCTAATGTTTCAAGCACTATGTTAAATAGAAGAGGTGATAGTGGAAATCCTTGTCTTGTTCCTGATTTTAGAGGGAATGCTTTTAGTTTCTCCCCATTTAGTGTGATGCTAAGCTATTGGTTTGTCATAAATAGCTTTTATCATATTCAGTAATGGTCCTTCTGTACCTGTTTTCTTCAGGGTTTTTATTGTGAAAAACTGTTAGGTTTTGATAAAAGACTTTTCTGCATCTATTGATATGATCATGTGGTTTTTGACCTTGCTCTTCTTTATGTGATGTTTTACATTTATTAACTTACATTTGTTACACCATCCTTGCATCTCTGTGATGAAACCTACTTGATAATGATATATGATCTTTTTGATAATGTGCTGCATTCTATATACTAATACGTTATTGAGGATTTTTGCATCTATGTTCATTAAAGAGATTGGCCTATACTTCTCTTTTTTAATTGGATTTTTATCTGACTTTCAGATCAGGGTGATAGTGGCTTCCGTAAATGAATTAGGGAAGACTTCACACCTTTCAATTTCTTTGAACAGCTTGAAGAGTATTGGTGATATAATATCCCTAAAGGTTTGTAGAATTCAGCTGTAAATCCATCAGATCCTGAGCTTTTTTTTTTTTACTTAGTAGATTATTTATTACTGATTAAATCTCATTGCTTGTGATTGTGATTGGATTAAGTATATTTATGTCTTCCTGGATTACTTTTGGTTATTTGTGGGTGTCTAGGAATCTGTTTCTTCAAAATTTGCTAATTTGTTGGAATATAATTTTTCAAGGTAGTTACTATCTTCTGGATTTCCACAGTACTACTGTGATTTTACCTTTTTCACTTCTGACTAACTACATTTACATGAATTTTTTTCTCTTCCTTTTTATAATTCTGACTAGTGGCTTATCTATTTTATTTATTCTTTCAAAGAACAAGCTCTTCAATTTGTTGATTTTGTTTTACTGGTTTTTTAGCCTTTATTTTGTTGATTTCAGCTCTCATCTTTATAATTTACACCTGTAATTATGGCTTGAAGCTTGTTTGTTATTTCTCAAGTACCTTAAGATTTCTCATAAGGTTATTTATTTCAGCTTGATGTTTACCTGATATAAGTATTAATTGTGATGTTTTCTTCTTAGAATTGCTTTCATAATGTCTCAGAGGTTTTGTTGAGTTGTACAGTCATTGACCTTAACTTCCAGAAATTTTAAAATTTTTTCTTTGATTTTTTTTTTCTGTGATTCATTACTTGTTGAGGAGTAAGAAGTTAATTTTTCAGGAGTGTTTGCCTTTTCTGAAATTTCTTCTGTCATTGATTTCTATTTTCATTGTACAGTGATAGAATGTAGGCATGGAATGATTTCTATTCTTCTGTGTTTACTTAAGCAGGCTTTGTGGACTAGTATGTGATCTGTTTTGAGAAAAGTACCATGTGCTGCTGAAAAGAATGTATACTGTGTTGTTAGATGGGTGGGATACTCTATCCATTAAGTACATATGTTCAAGGGTATGGTTGAGTTCTGAAATTTTTTTGTTTGTTTAGTTGATCTCTTTGCAAAAGTAGGGTGTTAAAATCCCCTATTATGATTGTGTTTGCATTTATTTGATCTTTTAATTTTAGTACTTTTTGTTTTATGAAGATAGATGCTCCAGTGTTTGGTTCATATATGTTGTATCTTGTTGGACTGTTCCCATAGCTCGTAGGTAGTGAGCTTCTCTGCCTCTTCTAAAATCAGTTTTAACTTCAAGTTGACCATCTCTGATAATAGAATTGCTTCCCCTTCTTCTTTTTGAGGTTCTGATGCATGAAATGTTTTCTTGTTCTTTCTTTCTTTTTTTTTTTTTAATTGGTACCAGGGATCAAACTCATGACGGTGCGCTTGAAAGGCAGGCACTTAAGCCACTGAGCTAAATCCCCAGCCCCTCTTGTTCATTCTTTCTTTCTTCCTTCCTTTCTTCTTTCCTTCCTTCCTTTTTGTACTAGGAATAGAACTCATGACCTTGTGCTTGCCAGGCAGGTTGCTGTGCTGCTGAGCTATATCCCCAGCCTGCAAAGTTGTTTTCTGTCCTTTAATTTTTAGCCTATGACTATCTTTTTGGATTATATCAGCACATTGTTGGATTCTGCTTTTGATCCAGTTTGCTGGTCTGTGTCTTTAACTGGAGAGTTGAAGATATTAACATTGAGAGATATTACTTAGATATATCAGTTACTTAATATCATTGCTTTCTTTATCTTTTAGTGTATCCTTTGTTTTTCTTTTGCTGTTGTTGTTGCTATTTATCCATTGACCTCACTAGGTTCCCCTGTGTTTTTTTAGCTGCATGCAATTCATTTTTTTTATGTTGAGAATATTCTTAAGTATTTTCTCCAGAGCTGGTTTAGCACTCATATATCTTCTGAGCTGGTCTTTTTCATGAAACTACCTTATTTCTCCATCTGTTTTGAAAGATAGCTTTGCTGGCTATGTTAAATCTGTGTTGGAAGTTATGTGCTCTTAGGACTTGAAATATTTCATGTAAACTCTTCTGGCCTTTAGGATTTGTGTTGACAACTCTGCTGTGATTCTAATTGGTTTGCCTCTATATGTGATTTTTATTTTTTTGTTTTTCACTGGCTAGATATCTGGTTATTTAATAAGGTTGTATTTTTTTTGAGCTTTTTTTCATTATAATTATTTGGTGTTTAATAAGCATTGCTTGTTTTTCTTTTACATTGTTTTATAGTTGGGAAGTTTTCTTCCATGATTTCTGTGAACAAGTGAGTGAATCCTTCTCTGCTACTTCTTAGTTTTTCTTTAACTCTTATTAGCCTTAGATTTGTCTTCTTGTTACCTATAATTGTAGGATAGTCTTCTCTTGTTTTCTTATTTTCTCTTTTGGCTTCTTTGTGCTCTTTATCATAATTCACTATTTTTGTCCTCAGTATCAGCTACTTTGTCTTCACATTAGTCATTTCCACGATGTTTATATTTTCATTGCACAGTGAATTCTATACAGTTTATTATTTCAGGTATTTCTGTCTGATATCTTTTTGAGGATTTCATATCCTTGTTAAATCTGTCATTCATACTTTGAACTCTTGGTTAGCTTGGTAAAATTTTTACCTATTTCTCTGAAATTCACTATTGAGTGAAATTGTGAATTTTTAGCTCATTTTTTCTTTGATCTCACCTATTTTCTTTATCTGTTCTATGAACTTTTTTTAGATTTCTGCTATCTGGTATTCATTTTCTTCTCCTTTTGTAACCTCTTGCTCTGCTTTAGGGGAGTTGGGCAGTTTGGAGAGCTTCTAGTTCTTTGCATATATATATATATATTATATTGCATATATAAAGCATATATATATATATATATATATATATATAAATTATATACTGCTCTTCCTTTTCTCCTTTTTTTGGGGAGTTACTGCAGCTTGGGGACTGGAGAAGTGAGGAGTTTGTGGCTTATGTGGAAATCTTAGTAGAATGTTGCCTCCCGATGAATAATTTTAAGCTTTTTATGTCTGATGCTAGTATCTACTCCTTCTATTATTTACTTCAAGTAATTTTGACTGTATCCCTATGTTTTTCTGAGTTACTTCAAGTTATAA
>PVJX010036535.1:0-17536 GCA_004027295.1 Dolichotis patagonum
GCGAGCCAGGGCAGAGGCAGTGGTCTCCTCCCGATAAATTATTATTTGCAGATGGCACGATACTCTGCATGGAAGATCCCAAAACTCCACCAAAAGACTTCTAGACCTAACGAGTAGATTTAGTAGAGTAGCTGGATACAAAGTGAAAACTCAAAGTCAATAGCATTCCAGTACACAAATAACAAACCCACAGAGAGCAAAATTAGGGAAACAACAGCTTTCACTATAGCATCGGGGGAAAAAATGCTTAGGAATCAATCTAATAAGGAAGTAAAAGATCTTTACATTGAAGCTACAGTTCTCTGAAAAAGGAGATCAAAGAGAATATCAGAAAATGGAAAGATATCTCTTGCTTTGGGGTAGGAAGAACCAGTGAACCAGTGAAAATGGTCCTAAAACTGCTATACAGATATAATGCAATCCCAATCAAAATAATGTTAGCATACCTCACAGAACTAGAGAAAACAATCCTAAAATTCATTTGGAACCAAAAGAGACCTAGAATAACAAAAGTAATTCTGGGCATCAAAGGCAAGACAGGGGCATCACAATCCCTGATTTGTCATTATACTACAGAGCTACTGTGATAGAAACAGCATGGTACTAACAAAAAAATAGACCTAAGGAACAGTGGAACAGACTACAAGAAGCAGAAACAACTCCAAATGCACTCAGCCACTTGATCTTAGCTAAAAGAAAGAAACATATCCACTGTAATAAGGATAGCATTTTTAATAAATGGTGCTGAATAAAAGGACTTTCTACATGCCCAAGACTAAAACTAGGCCATGTCTATCATCATGCACTAAACTAAAATAAATAGGGATCAAAGATCTAAATGCTACAACAGAAACACTAAGTCTGCAAAGGGATAGAATAGGTAGAACTGCGAGTGACATGGGTATAGCCAAAGACTTTATGAACAAAACCTCATTCACGCAGGAAATATCACAAAGAATCAACAAGTGGGATCCCATGTTATTAAACTCTTTCACACTCAAAAGAAACCACCAACAGTATAAAAAGGCAACACACAGAGCAGGAAAAAAGTTCTGCCAGCTGTTCCTCAGACAAAGGAGCATATGTGTAACATAAAAAGCACTGAAAAATATCAGACCTTCCAAAATCAAAGATCCAATCCAAAAATGGGCATCTCAGATGAACAGACATTTCCCAGAAGTAAAAACAGCATATAAATGAATGAAAAAAATTTTCAACATCACTGATCATTCAAGTCATGCATTAAAAGTACACTGAGATTCCATCTCACTCCAGAAAGAATGGTTATCATCAAGTTAGCAATAAAAAATACAGGCAGAGTTGTGGAGAAAAGAGACACAACTCCACTGTTGGTAGGAGAATACACTGGTGCAACCACTGTGGAAATCAGCATGGATATTCCTTAAAAACCAGGACTACTTTTCCCTTTTGACTCAGCTATTCCCCTTCTGGGTATCTTCGCACACACATCTCAAGCATCAAACCACAGCAATATGTGCACACCATTTTTACAATGGCACAGTTTGTAACAGCTAAATCTTACAGGCAACCCTGATGCCTACCAACCAATGAATGGATACAAAGGACGTGGCTTTTTTATACAGTGGCGTATTACTCAGCCATAAAGAAAGGTGAGACACTTAAAGCTAAATGCATAGACCTTGAGGCCATAAGCTAAGTGCAATAAATCAGACACATGTATAAATATCACATCATCTCACTGGCATGAGAAACTGAAAGTGTAAATAAGAACATAAATGTACAATAGAGATTGTGAAGAGGAAAAAGTTGTACAAAAAGCAAAGGGAAACAGGAGAGGCGACAGGAAGGGAAAGAAAAAATGAGAAAAGGATAAAATGAAAACCGAAATTTGTCAACGAGAGGGGAAGGGGGTTTGAGAAGAGGGAAGAAGAATGAGGAAAACAAGGGGAAATGACACATCATGTACAGATACAAACTCCCTCTAATGGGCGTGCCGTTATGTGTACTAAATTGTACCAATAAATAAAAAGATACCAAAAATCTGGGCCCTAGATGTCAATATATGAGTGGGGGTGGTCGTATTAAAATCTCATAAATGGGAAAGAAGGTGCTGAGCTCAGTTAGAAAAGCAGTGGTGAAGGAGCACACACTGTACCCCAGTGTGAGGAATTCCGAGCAGCTCCCCTGGCCTGCGGGCAGGCAGTGATCCACTGCGGACTTGCCAACGTGGTCACAGTGTCCACACCAGACAGCAGAAGTTCCCAGGCACTAAGGACGCGCGCTCAGCTGACACTCGGGAAGGAGGCGTCACTGGTGCAAGAGAAGCATTTTCTCCTCATTTCATCACTGCTGATTTGCTTGAAGTTTCAGGTATGTGTTTGTTTTTATTTTTACCGAGAGAGACAAGGACTGTGAGACATTCTAGAATAACGAAGGGGATAGACCAGAAAGTGGGTTTAGAGGTGATCTCCTCCAGCTTCCTAAGTGTGCTCAGGAGTGTGGATGGGCCGAGGTCTGCGACCTGCACTGGCAGTGTTGATCCTGGGCAGCCTGGGCTTTGCTGCTGCATCTTCCACACCATCTTCCTCACAGTGGCATGGATTCCAAGAGGGGGCATATGGGCCAGGGTGTCCCACTGCACCCCGCTCTAGGGTGACCAGTGTAACAGGGGACACCTGGCAGGAGGTCACTCCGAGCTGTGTGCACTGTGCTCCTCACGGTCTCCCTGGGTCCCTGAGAACCCCGCTCTAGGGTGACCAGTGTAACAGGGGACACCTGGCAGGAGGTCACTCCGAGCTGTATGCACTGTGCTCCTCACGGTCTCCCTGGGTCCCTGAGAAACTCAGCCCTCCCACCACACCATAGGAGGGGACGATGAAGACACGAAGATTGGCCACAGCACTGCAGCTCTGGAGCCCAGGTGATTGGAGACCCAGAGCACAGCAGAGGTCCAGAGCCTCCCTAATTGGTCACCGGAGGCCCCGAGTCCCAGTGCTATGTGGTGCAGAGAACGCTGCCAGCAATGTGACCTCCAGGGCAGGTGCCTTGAAACGCCGCCTACCTGATGGGGCAGGACAGGAAGCAGAGCCCCCCTGCCTCTTCCGTAAAGAAGCAGAACCCAGGACACAGAGATCCAGGTTCTCAGTAGACCCCAGGTGCCCGCCTCTGCCCGCCACTTCCTGCTCCAGAAGCCAGGACTAAACTGTCCACTTCGTTATCTGCAGCACGAGCAAGGCCAGGGCAGGGCACCCTGTGAGCCTGGGTTGGGCTGTGTGATCTTGGGAAGTCCTGACTCTCACCCAGAAAAGGTAAGGCTCACACACCCCAGGTCAGGTGTGCCGGGAGTGGGTCACGGGTGTACGAGACAGCAGCCGTGTGTGCGGGGAGCGCTGAGGGCTGCTCCTGGCAGGCGCAGTAGGGAGCACCCTCCTCTGGGCAGCTCTGGCCTTGGTGCCAGTGAGCTGCTTCCTGGCTGGAATCCCTAGCAGAGAGAGTCAGTGCCCCCTGGCATCTCAGGTTCCACTTCTGCCTCCAAGGAGACAGCAGCTCCTAATTCTAATCTGCTTGCTGACCAAGGGGACACTCCGGGCTCAGGACCACATGGCTCACATGAGGGGCAAAGCCAAAGCCAGGACAGGTGCCCATCACAATGAGGTCACCGCTCTGGGGCAGCAGGGCGTCCTCCTCAGCCCACGGGCAGCTGCTCTGTCTGCTGGTGCTGTGGGAGTCACTGTGTCTGCTCCAAGCCTGAGACTTCCTTGCCTGTCACACCCACAGTGTCAGTCAGTGAACTGGTTTGGAGATGACATTTCACATATTTTCAATTCATCACAGAGGTGGCTTACGCAGTTTGTACCAAAACCACCACCATGTGTGTGTGAAGAGAAATTGTCAAAGTGATGCCCACAAAGATATTTCATTAAGAGTTGCCGTGCCCAGGGTGGGAGTGCAGGGTGCTCAGTGGATTGCAGAGGACACTCAGGGGATTGCTATGGTCACCACGTCCCCCTGAAAGAAGCTGGGCTCTGGACAGGTGGGGGACAGGTCTTGGACAGGTGAGGAGAGGTAGCTGCTGAGCCACCCTCCTAGGGCCCCTCTTGGGTCCTCCAGCAGCAAGGAGAAGCCAGGGCCCTCAGCTCAGCCACATCGAGACACCTGCCAGGGACTGAAGGGTTGCACATGGAGTCCCGGAAGTGACCACTGCTCTGGCTGTGCCAGGATGAGGACAGAGAAGAGAAAAGAATCAGGGGTATCCCAGATGTGTTTCCAGATTTTAGGAGAATTTCTGTGCAAGTCCCAGACCAGATGGCAATCTGGGGGCAGAGATGGTAGTGAGTCCGGCCAGAGCATGTGCATTTCCCCAGTTTGTTGGGACACTGTCTGCTGCCTGGACATTCTCTCACCAGGAGATGTCCAGCATCTGGTCATTGGCAGGAAGTCCCTGATGTCCTCAAGGAGGCAGCTACACCCCATGGTGGCCGAGCATCTGAGCCAGAGTTGCCGCTGTGTGACTGAGGGTCCTCAGATGAGGCCGAGAGAGGCCCTGCCTGTGCCAGGAGCACTGCTCACGGCTCTGTGTCCAGCCTGCAGGTGGACAGTGCCTGGCCCAGAACTGGTGGCACAGGTCTTCTCACCATGTCCTGAGCCAGGATCCAGGAGCTGAGGTGCGGGCAGTGCGGGAGGGGACGGGGCACAGCAGCACCGCTGAGGAGCCTCCCTCTGGGGGAGCGGGCAGCTGCTCAGAGGCGGGCACGGGAAGGCCCGGTGCTCTCCTGCAAAGAGGGGCCCTCAGCTCTGCATGCCTGTTTCCACCCCAGAGCACGCTCGGTCCATATAGTGGGAGGGATCCGTGCACACTCACGAATTCAGTACACCACAGACAGTGCCTCTGCTCAAGGATGGAGAGAGAGCTCGGCGGGAAGGAGAACCAGGTAGGCGGCAGCCTTGGTCCGTGGGCAGCGCACACGGGTGATCCATGTGCTCTGTGAGGCGTGACTGAGCGGTGGTGAGCAGCCCTCCCTCACTGTCCTCTCTGCACAGCTGGCCTCGTTCAGGGCCATGAGACCCGGGAACTTCTCCACGGCGCCCTTGGGGGAGTTTGTGCTGGAGGGGTTCAGGGGCGGGGTGGAGACCCAGGCCCTGCTCTTTGCTGTCTTCCTGGCCCTGTACGTGGTGACCGTCCTGGGCAACCTCACCATGATTGTCGTCGTCTCCCTGGATGCCCGCCTGCACTCCCCCATGTACTTCTTCCTCAAGAACCTGTCCCTCCTGGACCTCTGCTACGCATCTGTTTTTGCACCCAGAGCCCTGGCCAACTTCTTCTCGTCCTCTAAAGTCATCAGCTTTGGTGGCTGTGCCACCCAATTGTTTTTCTTCTCCCTCCTTGGTACCACGGAGGCCTTACTTCTGACCGTGATGGCCTATGACCGCTTCATGGCCATCTGCAACCCCCTGCGTTACCCGGTGACCATGTGCCACACTGTCTGCGCTCTCCTGGTGCTGGGCTCCTACTGCGGAGGCTGCCTCAACTCCACCGTGCAGACCAGCCTCACGTTCCAGCTCCCCTTCTGCAGCTCCAACCGCATCAACCACTTCTTCTGCGATGTGCCCCCGCTGCTGCAGCTCGCCTGTGCCGACACGGCTCTCAACGAGCTGGTCATGTTCAGCGCCTGCGGCTTCATCCTTCTAGGTGCCTCAATGGGGATCTTGACTTCCTATGGCTACATCGCAGTGACCGTCCTCAGGATGCCCTCCGGTTCCAGGAGACACAAAGTCTTCTCCACCTGTGGCTCCCACCTGGTGGCAGTGTGCTTGTTTTATGGAACGGGTTTTGTCATGTACGGACAGCCAGGGGCAGTGGAGTCCATGGAGCAGGGCAAGGTGGTCTCCATCTTCTACACCCAGGTCATCCCGATGCTCAACCCCCTCATCTACAGCCTGCGGAACCAGGACGTGAAGGACGCCCTGCGGAGGCTGGGACAGAGACGGGCGGCCCCGTGAAGGGGTGGCCAGTGAGATATGTGTCCTAGGGCTGTAGCAAAAACATACGGCTTAACACAGAGGCAATTTGTGTGTGTGTTGAGTCAATTTTGCTCCTGTTTCTTTCATTCTTCTTCCATCCTTCCATCCATCTTTCAATCCTTGAAACCATATCGTAAACCAGGCTTTACTAAGTACGCATAGAGCATGTTCCTTGCCACCAAAAGCACAATGGTCCAGAGGGATAGCAAACCCAGTCCTGCACAGCTTGGTAACACAGTGGCAGAGGGTTAGGCAGAGAGCTGTCTGTGTCAACATCTCCGGTTCACTAGGGTTTGGTGATCTGGGTGACCTCTCCTCCGCCTTCATCACTGTCTCTCACATCCATGTAGCCAGGGAGTCCTCCCTTGAGCATCTTGCAATGGGACCCTCTAAGGCTGCAGGCTGGCTTGTGTCACCCAGAGGCCGTGCATCCTCCTAGCCCCACAGCCTGGCTGGTCCGCTGCCTCCCTCTGTTCACAGCGCGGGACTCCTCCTGCAGGGCTCAGCAGCTCACCAGCTGGCTTTTGTCATACACTCTTGTTCCTGGCCCCCAGGACATTCCCTTATGCTCCAGGGAGGTGCCTGCATACAGCGACACACCTGCCTGACACCCAGGGCACCTTGGAAACCTGGCCTGGCTGCTCTGTCACTACTGATGCTCCAGTGGAGGACAAAGGTTTGGTGGCTGCAGCTTAGAGAAGAGCAAGGAAGGGTGGGTGCGCTCTCTCCATGTCCAGCAGAGACTGCTGACCATCTGCACTGGCTGAGGCCCTGGGCCTGCTGCTCAGGATGGAGCTCCTCATTCCACACCCCGCCCTGGTGCCCCACCACACCTGGCTTCCAGCACTTGGCTTCCTTGATCTGTGCCCCTTTACTAGAGTTACCCCCTCCATGGCCAATACCAACCAGCTGCCCTCTGCACAGGGGTTGGTCCGAATCCTTGCTGGTGGTGTTAGGGACCTCTTCCCTCAGCCCTAATACTTGTACTCTCCCAGCCTGGACTTTGGGGAGGGGACAAACAGCCTCTCTCTCCTCGGTCTATTTCATGCAATATTTCTGTCATCGCCTGGATTTGGAAAATTATGTTATGTCTTTATGTCAACCATAGTAACTGCAAATTGGGTAAAAGAATCAAATACTTTTTCTTGCACAAAAGTGGGATTATCTCAATTCTGTTGCATTTAATGGTACAGACAGGAATCGGCCGCTGTTCTTCCCTAATAACATTAATCCTGACTCTAAATTATCAGCAAAACTAGCCTCACATTAACCCAACAGTAATTCTTCCATGCTGTAGTGTGGAAACACTACACACACACACACACACACACACACACACCCCTAGTGACTTTAATATTAAGGGCCATTTTGCTGAATTGTCAAGGGTGGGCTGAATCTTGGAGCCCTTGTGCCTCAGCCTTCAGACTGCGAGGACTCTAGGCCTGCGCACCATGCTTAACTGCATATGTAGATTTACTAATCATTTCCAGAAACAGTTTGTAATTTTTATTTTCTATTTGTAGGACATGCCTTATTAAACTGATCTTTAATAATTTATCATATTGAAGCAAAGATAAATGAAAAAATTTAATATTGTTTTCAAACAGTCCATAGCCTCTATGTAAAAATGCAATTAATTTTTGTATACCAGCTTTTTATGTTATGATTTTGCTAAATTCATTTGATATTTATGCAAGTTTTTCTGTACATTTTTAAAAATAGGCATGTGATATCATCCATAAATAAAGACAATTTTGCTTTTTATATCCAAACAAATATTAATGACCATTTTCCATTGCCTCTGGTTCATTCCAGACAGTACCTCTGTCCAGTACAGTGGCTCTGTCCAAAGTGAGCCGCAGCGTCTCTGGCTTTGCTCACCGTGTGCGATGCTTTGCACGTCACCACCGCCTGGAAGAAACTCAGGAAAACTCTGCTGGGTCGCTGAAGGCTTGAGCTTTTTCTCACCTGCTCCTTGACGCCTACATGTATCCAGCTATTTCTAGATAGATTACTGAAGTTCAGTAGAGTGTTAACACCTTAAAATATTAAGATTTTGTGCAAAGTCTATGCTAGCATTTAAAACTTGTTTTATTTTTATTTGTAATATTTATAATGTAAAATCTACCATCATAAGCATTTTAGTGTACTGTTCACTGTCAGTAAATATATTCACAGTACTGTGTAACCTATTTTCAGAACTCCATGCAACACTAAATTCTGCACTTTATTTATTTATTTATTTATTTAGACAGGGTCTTTCTATATAACTCAGGCTGGCCTCTAACTCACTATGTAGCCAACGCTGGCATCAAACCGTGGCAGTCCTCCTGTTTCAGCCTCCCAAATGCTGGGATTACAGGTTTGTACCACCATGCTTGGTTTCTGTATTTATTAAATGATACCCCATCAAGCCCTCTCCCAGCCTCTGGTAACCCAATTATACCTTTTGCCCATATGAACTTTTCCCCATGTGAGTATACTCACATCGAGTTTTCTTCTTGTATCTGAAAAACCTTCACTTTTATAAAGTTTAACATCTGCTGTTTGCTGGCAAAGCTGTGTATTGTACATCTGAGGTTCATAATACTATTTTCTCTTTTTACATATCAAAAATTTTTGCTATTTACGCTGAGTTAGGTATATTTTTCTGTAAAATCTTCTCCATTATTTTTGCCCCCAGATAAAATTTGCCCATCAACCCATCAGGTAGATTCCTCAAAGTAAGAACAATATTTTATAATATGTAAATTTTTTCACATTTCTCATGTTTTAATAATTTACAATCACATGAGCTGTTTTCAATAAAAATGAGTTTTTTTCATAATGGGCTATATGTGTGAGGTGTAATTTAAAAGAACATGGTGATTGTTTAAATTTTAACACTTTATATAGTAATTCAGTTGCACTGTCATGCCTTCCATAGCACCAAAGTTTACTTTCATAGCCATTGTGACTGTGAGGCACTACTAGAAGTCAGATCTTGCCTGATCTAGTCACTGAGGTCGATCAGGACTTATGAGCCGGCCTCTCATCAGATGCTATGCAGCTTCCACATTTACTGTACTTTTGCTTATATCTCATAAAGGCTCACAAAATCAGACTTCTAGAACTGCTTCAGGAAGTTGCAAGGATGGCGGGATAAGTGTGTTCAAAGAGAGAGGAGTATACTGCAAAACTACAGAGATAAAAACAAAATGGTATTGAAAAAAACAGACTTGTGAATCAGTGGAACAGAGTAGAGGACACAAAAACAACTTCAAGCACACTCAGTTATGCCATCTTTGATGAAGGGGGAAGATACTTTTTCTGGAGGGAAGATGTCTTCTTTGACAAAGTGCTGGGAAGACTGGCTTTTACACACCAAAGATTGAACCTAAATCCATATCTCTCACCATCCACTAAACTGAAATAAAAATGGACCAAAGATCTAAATATTAAAACTAATGTGCTGTAAGATAAAACAGGCAAAACTTTTGAAGACATAGGCATAGGCAAAGACTTTCTGGACAGAACTCTAGTTGCAAAAGAAATAATACCAAAAACCAACAAATGAGATAGCATCAAATTAAAAAGCTTCTGCACAGCAAAAAGAAACCACCAGCAGAATGAAGTGATAACCTATACAAGAAGAAAAAATTTCCAGCTACTCCTTAAACAAAGGATCAATATTTAGAATATATAAAAATCTCAAAAAAGTTAGACCTTCCAAATTTAGAGACTTAATAAAAAATGGGCAACTGAAATGATAAACACTTTTCACATGAAGAAGTACAAATGCCCAATAAACACATGGAAAAATGTTCAGTATTTCTGGCCATTTGAGAGATGCAAATTAAAATACTGAGATTCTATCTCACTCCAGAAAGAATGACTGTCATTAAGAAATTAACCAGTAACAAATGTTGAAGAGGCTGCTAGGGAAAAGGAAACTTGTTCATTGTTAGTGGGAGGGTGAATTGGTACAACTATTATGAAATCAGTATGGAGATTCCTTCAAATTCTAAAATTAGAAATTCCATTTGACCCAGCTATTCCTCTTCTGAGGTGAAAACAGTGGATGACGTTATACTACAGTGATATATGCATACCTATGCTGACAGCAACACAATTCCTAATAGCTAAACCTCAAAATCAGCTTATATATCCAGCAGTAGATGAATAAATTTTAAAAATGTGGTACTCATACACGATAGAATACTACTCTGCCATAAAGAAGAATAAAGGGGTCATTTATAGGGAAATAGATGCACCTCGAGCCTATCATGTTAAGCGAAATAAATCATACAACTTAAATTTCACACGGTGAAGTGGGTTTGTAAACAATATAGGAATCCAAGTAGCCAAACTGATAAATTTGGAATTTCATTAGCTGACCTCAGTGACCACGCACGTGGACCCATTTCAGAGTCTCACTGAGCGGCCCTGAACTGGAAAATTACAAAGCTTTTAAACAGAGAACCACAAAAAGACATCCTGTTGGAAACATTTTAGCTAGACTCTTACATTGATTTTTAGTTGACACCTATATCCTGCTCCTTTTGTGGAGCAGGTTAATTTTTCTCTTGTGGGTACAGCTCATTCTGCTTTTCTCATGGGACTTATACCCTGAGTAATTTTCCATTTTCCTGGGTCAAATACGGAGCATTAAATGCAGGCCTCAAGACGGCATCAGTTATGCCAAGCTACAACATTTCCCACTGTTTTTAGTACATGAATCAAATCAATTCCTGGTCATCTTTTTAAAAGTCATCTTCCTCATCTACATTTCAGAGATCCTTGTATTGGGAACATATAACCATTAATTTAAGATTGGACTCGGCTTTGGATATAATGCATTAAACAGTTTGTCATGCAGGGCCAATAGTAATGGCCAGCAAGAGGAAAACCAGGGGTCCTGCTAGAGCCGAGAGTAGGGTGGTCAGCCGTGGGGTGGTGGAAAACAAATTCTCATATCAACTCTGTGGATGGTGTCTCTCATTTTCCCTATCAGCTATGTGCTTTCTGAGCTGATTAAGACTGTTTTTTAATAGGTCCTGAATGGTTGGTGTAAACACAACAAGATTTTACCGAGGCTAGGCATAGACCTCCCTGTTTTAAGAATAAGAGGTCTCGACCTCGCCCGATTCTGAAGGACGACCTTAGCCAGGGAGTTTAGAGACTCCTCTATGTGATGAACATTGTGTTCAAGTGTGCCAGATCATGGTCTATTTCTTTGCTTAGTATCTGGTAATTTTGGTCCCCCACTACGAGGGCTGTAATTCCTAGTGCTGTGGAACCGGCTACTCATAATCGCAAAAGGGCAGGAATTAGGACTGGGACCCTCTTTTTTCTTGTGAGGTTGGGTAACCCCATATGCTCCCTCCCTTCTCCAGAATACCGGTACACATGGGAAAGAACATGAGTTAAGGCACAGAGTTCAGGGATAGGTCTAGTAAAGACAGGCAGGGGTGAGGCCGTTTGTGCAGGCAAACCAGGTGCCCAGTGGGGAGACTAAATATTGATTGAAGGAGTAAGAGACATTTTGTACAATTGATTCAAAGTGGGGAGCGCATCAAGGGGAAATTTAAAAACTGCATACAGAGTCCAGAGCCCTGAATATTTTCCAAAGTGAGGGACTTAGGTTTCTGGCCCTACCAACATGAAGAACCAGAACCAAGGTTTGAGGTGTTTGCCATCTGGGTTTGATATTAACTATACATATAAACAGACTCAGGGCCCGCATCTTTGGAGTTTTACTTTTAGTCCACTTAGCTGGAGTCTCTGGTATTGCGGGCTTGAAGTGGGAGTGATGAATCCAATGGCTCTTTCCAGCAACCTTGATGGCCCTGGGAGTACTCAAGGTGACTATATAGGGTCCTTCCCAGCGGGCGCCTAGGGATGTGGGCTGTCTCCTTTTGATGTAGATTTGTTCACCAGGTTGAGCTGCCAGGGGGTCATCAGGTCTTTCAGGAACGGTCTGGTGGCCCCAGAACAAGAGGTGGGTTGAGTGCCGGAAGGGGCTGGAGAACCTGTAAGGACTTAACAAGTTCCCCATTAGTGACAGCAGCCAACTTAGCATCTTGGACATGGGGAATCAAAGATGGCAGCTGGCTGTCCATGGCCTCAAATGAAGTAAATGTACATTGCATACACAGAAGGGCAAAAGGAAGGAGACTTACCCAGGTTTTGCCAGTCTCAAGAGCCAGTTTTGAGATAGTTTCCTTTATGGTTCTGCTCATTTTCCCTATTTGGCCTGAACTTTGAGGCCAGTAAGCACAATGTAATTTCTAATTGATTTCTAAAGCTGTAGCTAAATTTTGAGGGATCTGAGCTCTAGAACCTGGGTCATTGTCAGACCCAGGGAGGTGGGCAAATGGAGTTGAAGTGCTATATCATAGAGAAGTTTCTTAGCTATGATGAGAGCTGATTCAGTCCAAGTGGCAAATCTTTCAGGCCACCCATTGAATGTGTCTATGAGAATCAAGAGATATTTATGTCCTTCTTCCGGGGCCCATTTCAGTAGTCTATCTCCAGTGGTCTCCAGGGATAAGTCCTCATTGTCTCTTTCCAACATCAGTGGGAGCCAGCTTAGGGTTCACTGGAAGACATTGTGGGCATTTTTGGCAGGAGAGCTAAGAGAAGCATTATAGGTCCCACTGGTTTTAGTGCCACCTCTTCAGCTGTCTTATCAGGGAGAGCATTTTCATCAGCTATTGGGGTGTCTTTTCATTGGTGCCCCAAAGAATGCATAACGGCAACCCTTTGGGGCAACCAAATGGCAGCCAGGAGGTCTAAGACCTAGGGGGCATTCTTAATCTTTGTTCCTACTGAGGTTAATAGTCCTCTTTCCTGATAAATGGCCCCATGCACATGGATGGTAGCACAAGCATACCAACTATTTGTCCCCATCTTAGGGCTTGAGTAAGGGCTATCAGTTTTGCCCACTGAGATGAAGTTCCTAACCCTAAAGCTTGGGCCCATATTACCTCAGTTTTGGTGGTCATCATAGCTCCTGCCACTTGAGTACCACTGTTGTCATCTGTGAAAAGGATGACTTCAGGCTGGGCAAGCGGGACATCAGTCAGGTCCACTTGCAGGAGTGAGACCAATTCAATAATATCCATACAATTATTTATCAGCATTGAGGGGTCATCATCTGGCAGAACAGTCGCTGGAATGAGGGCAGAAGTAGACAGGAACTTGATGTGGTCAGTGTCCATTAATAGGGCTTGGTACTGGACAATGCAAGCATTGGAAAGCCATCTATCGGGAGGTGACTGCAATAGTATCTCCACAACATGTGGGGCCACTATCTGGAATCTCTGGCCAAAAGTCAACTTAGAGGCTTCCTTGGTTGCAGTGGCTGTAGGCAGGTTGGCCACCTGGCAGCCGTGGGGTCTAATCATCGGGAAAGATGGGCAACAGGCCTCTTCCAGGGTCCTAGGTACTGGGTTAAGACCCCTTTTGCTATCCCATGACTCTTGGCCACATGCAATTGAAAAGGTTTGGCTAAGTCAGAGAGAGTGAGGGCTGGAGCATTCATGAGAGCCTGTTTTTAAATCATTGAAAGTTTGTTCCTCTAACTCAGTCCACGTTTTAAGTCTCGTGGATCTTCTCAGTTGTTGAAGACCTTTTGGGTGATCTCCACGAACTCTGAGAGTGCCTTACCTTTGAATCTTTCTAGTCTTTGAAGCTTTTTTCTAATATCTTGGGCCGACTGGGAGACAAACACGATATTTAGGGCACATCTATTCTCAGGTGCCTCTGGATCAATAGGTGTATAGGAGGCACTCCAAAAATGCAGATTGAGCCTTGTCAAGTCCCTAACTTACCTCTGTTTAGACAGATTAGTCAGCTTCCAAGCAGCTGCTTTTCAAAGCACCCAAATGAGTCTGGTGAAACCATAGGAGAGCCTCTTTCTTTGAATAGGGTGAGTGAGGGGCCTGGGGGGGAAACCCAGAAAAAGGGCACTACAGCTGGCCAGGCTTGTGCCCATCAGGGAAGCCATGCTGCTGCCCATGTTCTTGGCCCCGGAGACCTCGAAGCCACCATTGTCCCCGCCACTAGGTATGGACTTTGGCTTTGGCTCTGGCTCTGGCTCCTTTGGGGTCACTGCTGTCTGGTTGCTTGTGTTGCTGCTGCTGGGCCGGGAGTCTCTGGGCAGGAAACAGTTAAGGTGCTGTGCTCAGGCTGATTACTCAACTAGTGGGGAGGACGAAGGGACACCCAGCTATTCTCTGCAGTGGGAGCCTGAAGAAGTCTGGGCCTCAGGTTTCAGGCACATGGTGGGTGTGGGACCTGCAGATGGGGAGTGAGTTCTCCCTCTGGGTGGGGTGCCTGCAGCAGCAGTGGAGGCAGCAGTGAAAGCTGCAGTGGCAGCACTGTTGTTTTTCAGAGAGTTGAGGTAGACCTGCTAACACAAAGAGAGGTTAAAAGTCCCTTCCAGAGGCCAAGAGACTCCAAAAGCTGGCCATTTAAATTTACAAAAAGTTCCCTGGGTAAACAGGTTCACCATAGGAAGAGGCTCTCCAATGAAATTCCTGAAAATGATTAAGAACACATTTCAGGGGCAACAAAAAGCAAAAGCAGACTGACCCAGTCACATGAATAACAGAGGAATAACAAACATTAAACTAGAGACAAACAAGATTAATAAAACAAAGACAGAGACTAACAGACTGACATCAAGAACTAGTTTGACTCTATGGCCAACAAAGCTCAGCCAACGTCTTGGTCTGAGAATGGTCTTTGGAGGTTTTAATGTTGCATCTCCACAGACTCCCAAGGGCACCCAACAAAAACTAAAACAATCTTACCGGTAAGAATCTGGACTGCTTGCTCTGAATTAGCGTCCAGGGGTTTTGGTTTCTCTTTGAAATGAAGATTCCTCCAGGGTGAGGAATGTCTCTTGGTAGTGCCCCTAAGGAATAATTCCACCTCAAAGAGACAGCTTGGATCCTATAAATTTATAAATCCCTAAATAGGGATCCATCCCGGACGAACCCCCAAATGAAGTGGGTTCATAAACAATATAGGAATCCAAGCAGCCAAACTGATACATTTGGAATTTCATTAGCTGATCTCAGTGACCACGCACATGGACCCATTTTAGGGTCTCACCGAGTGGCCCTGAACTGGAAAATTACAAAGCTTTTAAATAGAGAACCACAAAAAGACATCCTGTTGGAAACAGTTTAGCTAGAATCTTACATTAATTTTTAGTTGACATCTGTATCCTGCTCCTTTTGTTGAGCAGGTTAATTTTTCTCCTGTGAGTACAGCTCATTCTGCTTTCCTCATGGGACTCATACCCTGAGTAATTTTCCATTTTCCTGGGTCAAATACAGGGCACCAGTTAAATGCAGGACTCAAGATGACATCAATTATGCCAAGCTACAACAATGGTTTCTCATATATGAAAAATTCAATATACAAAAAGTGCAAAATAAAAGACAGCCAATAGAAAAAAAGAGAGATAAAAGTTATTGCATCCCACCATGAACAATGTATCTAAAAGTGTACCATGATTTAGCATACTTATCTTACATATTTTACATATTTTGGGGCTGCTAGTTGAGCTGTTAATCTCTATGTATGATAATTAATTTATTTAGGATAAATAAATGAATCTGGAATTAGCAAAAAATGAGAGGGTAGAGAAAAAGTGTTGGGGAAAAAATGAAGATCGGATATGTCCAAGAACAAATTCTCCACAATGAATGTAATCATTATGTATTGCAAATTTGTACTAATACAAATTTGAAATTTTAATGTACTATGTATTTATAATATGGACAATATTCAGTAATAAGCATGAGCCACAAACACACTGAAATGAATTTTTTAGGTGATCTTGTATTATGAGACTTTGATGAACTCACTAATATCCTGAGGGACTTTAGGGTACAGTATTTTTCTACATACAATCAGGTAGGCATATAGGGATAGTTTATTTCCACCTTTCCAAAATGTGTACCTTTCCTTTCTTCGCTTAATGTGCTGCAATGGCTGGAAGCTTCACTACTATATTAAAGAATAGTGATAAGAGAACTTCGGGCCCAGTATTAGACAGAAGACACTCAGCCCTTCCATACGGACTATGACACTGACTGTGAGTGTCTATGTAGATGCTCTTTATAATCAAATCAAGAAAATTCTTCCTTATTCCAGCCTCACAGAGTCTCTGTGGAAGTAGAGTTTTCATCAATCTTTCTTTTTAATTCAAGTGATAGGATCATTGTTGTTTTTTTTTCTCTTCTTTGTTAATTTGTTGAGTTAAAGGTTGAACCATCCTTGCATACCTGTAATGAATCTCCTGCAGTCCATGATATACAGTTCTTTTTATATACTGCAATATTTCATTTGCTAATACTTTAGTGGTTATTTTTGTGTGTAGGTTCACTTGTTATATTGATCTCCTTCTTTGGTGTTCTTAGATATTTCCCTAAATGAGCTGAAAACTTCTGTTCACACAAAAACATACACAGTGATAGCCATGATAGCTTCAATCATGTGCTCGATCACTGGATGCAACCAAGATGTCCTTCTGTGGCTGAATGGCTGCAGAGGTGAACTGTGGCACCTCCATACCAGGGACTATTATTAGTACAAAAAGAATCAAGCCCTCAAGCCTCAAGAACATTCTTTAAATGGGTGTTATCAAGTGAAAAAAACCAGACATACACAGTGGTAAACAGCATGACTCCAGCTCTGTGGCATTTTGAAGAGGCAAAACTATTGAGAAAGCAACTATAAGGGGTGGCAGGGACTTGGGCAGAGGAAAGGGTCAATGTAGATAGAGCACATAGGGTCTGGGGTACCTGAAACCACTGCATAGGATACCATATTAATCAATAAACACTGTTACACATTCAACCAAACCAATAAAATGTAGAACACCAAGAGGGCCCCCTCATGTGAACTGTGGGCTTAGGGTGACACACATCAGTGCTGGTTGGCAAAGCAGCTTTTGTGTGGCAGGTGGGACGTACCTGGGAAACCGCTATGTTCTACTTTGCTGTTAACCTTCAACTAATCCAAAAACAAACACTATTTTTAAAAATTGATGCTTTTTGAACATTTATAAGTGTACTAAACTGAAGCTATCTGGATTTCAACTTCTTCAACATTTGAAACTATAAATTCAGTTTTGTATAGCTGTGTATAGAATGGCCTGTTCAGGTTGCCTGTACTGCTCTTTGTTAAACTGCTGTATTTTAATTCGTGAAGAATTGGTCCATTTGTTTCATGGCACTGGGTTTATGATGATAAAATTGATCATAGTGTTTGATTTTTAAATTAATTTGATGATAATTCTGGCTCTAGGTTTGTTATAGTAAATCTCACTTTTTATTTCTTGGGGTTTTTTGTACTCCAAGTTCCTGCCATATAAAAATTCTTGGCCTATTCTCCTAACATTTATAGAATTAAGAATTACCTTGTCTGACTTTTGATGCTTGGATAACTTCTATCTGTACTGATGACCTTCAGACCGCGTTACAGGCTTTCCCAGTGGTCCTCGATGACAGGCTGGGCCCGGAGCTGTGTGTGT
>PVJX010036536.1:0-17537 GCA_004027295.1 Dolichotis patagonum
CAGAACTATCGCAACTCTGAAACAACAAACAACAAAAACATTCTTCCAATTCAATTACCTGAGTTAACTTAAAAAAGAAAAATTACTCTGCAAAGCCACCATAGAATAAGTACCCTATGGGAAAGGAACCTTATTTTCTATCTAACAAATATGGAAGTGACACAGAAGAGATTTTGAACCAGAAAAAACTACTCACTCATGGTGGAGTTCACATCTAAAAATATCACATGGTTAGGACTCTAAGGCCCATACTGCAATGTTAACAACACTCAGCTTTTATCTTCTACGAAGCTCCATCTTGTTCCCCTACACCTCTCGGCTCTATCCCCTACATTTTGTTATATGGCCTGATCAAGATGGGAGAGTTTGCAGTTAAGATTTCTCTGGCACAGTGATAAAAATCAGCATGGTACTGGCAAAGAAATAGACCTGAGGACCAAAGGAACAGATTAGAAGATGCAAGTATAAGTACAAAGACACTCAGCCACCTGATATTTGACAAAGGGGCTAAACATGTTCACTGGAAGAAGGATAGCCTCTTTAATAAATGGTATTAGAAGAACTGGTTCTCCACATGCAGAAGGCTGAAACTAGTTCCATACTTATCACCATGCACAAAACTAAAGTCTAAATGCATCAAATACCTAAACATTAAAACAGAAACACTAAATCTACTGGAAGATAGGGTAGGTAGAAGTCTTGGAGACATAGGGGTAAGCAGATAATTCATGAACAAAACGCAAACTGCATGAGAAATGCTTCAGAGAGTAAACAACTAGGATCTCATACTATTAAAAAGTTTCTGCACTTGAAAGGAGATCACCGGCAGAGAGAAAAGAAAACCCACAGAATGGGAAAGAATTTTAGACAGCAACCCCTCAGACAAAGGACTTATATCAAGAACATATAAAGAATTGAAAAACATTAAGCTCCCCAAATTCAAAGACCCTCTCCAAAAATGGGCATCTGAGATGAACACTCATTTCTCAGATAAAGATATACAAATGGCAAATAAATACATGAAGAAATGTTCACCATCACTGGTCATTCGAGAAATGCAAATTAAAACAACATTGATATTTCATTTCACCCCTGAAAGAATAGCTGCCATCAAGAAATCAACTGATAACAAATGTTGGCAAGGTTGTGGGGAAAAAGGAACACTGCTTCACTGTTGGTGGGAGTGTAGACTGGTGCAACCACTATGGAAATCAGTATGGAGAATTCTCAGAAGATTAGGAGTGGAAGCTCCATTAAACCCAGCTATTCCCCTCCTGGGTATTTTCCCAGAAAAACTGAAAAGTTCATATCACAGTGATATATGTGCACCCATGTCCATAGCAGCATAATTTGTAATAGCCAAATCTTGGAAACAACCAAGATGCCCATCAATTGCAGAGTGGATGAAAAAGATGTGGTATTTTTATGCATTGGAGTATTACTCAGCTATGAAGAAGGATGACCTTGAAGCCTTCATAGGTAAATGGAGAAAACTTGAAACTATGCTCATTAGTGAAATAAATAAGAACCATATTTATAAATATCACATTGTGTCTCTAGTGTAAAAAATAATAAGAACTGTAGGAGTAATAAAACACAAAATATGTAATTGCTACTGTAAATAAGAGAGGAAAAGAAAGTGCTCTAAAGGATATAATTGCATGTATGTTTAAGTGTGTAAGATTAATGACCATATTACTCTATTTGTGTTATATCATGGAGCAGAACTGTTGACAGTCTCATTGCTTGAATGTGTACTTTGTATGTTTTAACTTTGTAACTTGAACAACTATTTCCAAGATGACAGTATGTAAGTTATCAAGTAATGACTTCTCAGTATTTTTTGTACTTTTCTTTTTTTTTCTTTTTCCCTTTGGAATCTTTTATTGTTGCTACCCCTTTTTCTATTTTGTTTGTTTTTTTTTTGTTTGTTTTTAAATAACATTTAAAAAAAAGATTTCTCTGGCATTACAGCCTGGGATATAGCTTCCTTTGTTACCAGCGTAATCCACTCATTATGTTCGAAATCTGGGTATGAAAGATTACATAAAATCCAAACTTGCTAATATATTTCAAGGGAAAGGAAACAGAACTATATAACTATTGTTAAATATTTGAGTGGATATTTACCTAATAAATTCTAGCATTTTAACAAGATGTCAACACCTTTGGTCTGTGTTATTCAAGCAGTCTCAAGGACTGGATTGAAGCAGATTCCGGTAGGTCCTAAAACCTGTTTTTTCCCAGATGTCCATATTAGTTGCTCCCTAGGGTGTGCCAGTCATGGAACTAATTAAATGCTGAAACTGATAACATAGTTATTATCTATGTTTATCATTTCTAAACCAAATACTTTGAATATACTTTCCATTGTTCCCTGGAGAGAAACTTTTTCTTTCTGCTATACACGATCTCTTAAAATTTCTCATTCCAATTCTCAAAGATGATTTCTCTGTGCTATTTTGTACGTGTTATTTTCTTAGTAAACTGTCAAACTATTTATGCTACAAGTGTTTAGGACAAGTAAACACAATTATTGGCCAAGGCTTTGTGATTTGAACAGAAACATAATGGCTGCATACCTCATCAGCAATATCTCCTTTGTCTTTGACTTTGTAGTAGAAAGTTACCATCTCAAGCTTCTGTTTGATTGAGGTTTCTCTAGTGTTTTTATCAACATGCAATGTTTTCATCAGCTATATTGATTTGTTTCTCTTTTCCAAATAAGATGCTAATGTCATGTCTTTCTGAAATCAAAAGATTGCACCATATAATTTCCAGTTTTGAAATTGCAATATTTAATTTGAAATTTTTGCTTTATTCCTGTGTACAGTTCCTATGCTGGTCAACTTTTGCTTTTAGCAAATGTAACATCCATTGGAAAATGGTAAATCAATTGTTGAATGGCACTTTTCCATTAGTTGGGAGATGAGAGCAATGAGTCTGTTCACAACATCATTCAGCTTTTTACGTACAAATAAGGACCTGATGGTTGATTTCCAGAGAAAATTTCAAAATTGAAAGCATAAAAACTTTTGCATCTACAAAGGCATAAATATTTGTGCCATATTTTCAGGCTTTTGGGGAATATACTTCCTGAAGCAGTAACCATGAAATGCTCCAAGGTGTTCAATACTCAAGTGTTCAGATGGTGTGTAAATTGCTTGACAGTTACCCATAATTACTCTAACCATGACCTGATAGCAGTCAGATTATCAATTCTTTTTCTTTCGTAGAGGGTAGTGTGTCATCAAACCTCAGACAAATTTAAAGAAATACAAATCTCCTCAGTGTCATTTCTAAGTGTCTTTCTAAAAACTTGAAGCCCACAGCCATCACTTTTTCATAATCTTTTACATTGCTGCAATTATTTATGGAAAACCCTCCTAATAACAGGACATTTATGAATGCTTTCAGTTCAGCTAGTGAGATTTCATAATAGATACATTTTTTAATGTGGCTATTGTTGCATACAGAACATTGTACTTGTATTTCACAGCATTTTGTAGTATTTAGTCTGTCACAAACAACTCCCAACATTGAATGACAGTATTGACATTCTAATATGTCTCATCCCTGATGAGATCCTCACTACAGTTTTAGACCTAGTTCTAATACTCGATTGTTCCGTTTGGTTGTGTGTCTATTTTGTACCATTTCTACTACTCAAATATGTATTTACACTGCTGTTTTTCTCATCATCTAAATCAAGGAGGTCTGCATTTCCTGTGTCTGTATTGGTCAATTCCTGCTTCATTTCACTGTTACAGGAACTCTGTTTGACTTACATGTCCAACATCAAAGTCATTACCATCTTCATCATCCATGTATGAATAATCTGATGATTAACTTTCAATCTCCTTCAAAACTTACCAATCTCTTTCTCATGTGTGATTGCACTGAATTAGGCTACTTCTACCAAAAAATATCAAAAGAAAACTTTTTAAACATCAAATCCTAGATGTACAGAAATTTAGCCAGGATTATTCTGTAGAATACTCCTGCTTTGACGCTCTTATACGCATGTTACTGTTCATTTGCAAAGTGGCTGAATGAACAAATGGGTTTTAGTTTCCACAAATGCAGCTGTTATGAGGTACATCCACAGTCCATTCATTGTAAAATACCTGCTGGAAGAACAGAAGAGTATATGAGAATATTTTACACACTGTGATGCTCAGGTAGACATATGCAAAACCTGTTAGATGGCTCATTCTGTTGGTGTAAATCCCAGTTTGACAATTTTGGACACATGTGCACATCTTGCTTTTGTCATACCAAGCAGGTAAATATAATAAACATCACATAATATTACCAATGCCTCCATGTCTCCTACATTCAATGAGTCAAATGCTGAACATTCTAACTTTAACTCAGATAACAAATTGTCCTGACTTGCTATGTTTCCTTCTTTTGAGTAAATCTAACATGTTTTTATATGCAAAGTGAAATATAAGAAATAGAAAATAAGAAATATTAGAAAGACATGTTTCATAGAAGAATAAAGTTGAAAATGACAACAAAGGGAACATATCTTTTGATTTTATAATACTTTAATATTTTATCTTTGTCATTTAACCAGCAGATTACCTTATTTTTTTTGCTATTTTAGCGTATGGATAATGGAGTTGGAGTCACCAAGAATCAAAAGAAAAAAGGTTTTAATCATTTATAATTTTACCATTGATAAATAGCAAAATAATACTTGTAACCTATAATCAAAGACCATTGGTTTAATTTTTTTTTTTGTGGTACCAGGGATCGAACTCACAACCTTGTGCTTTCAAAACAGGTGCTTATGCTGCTGAGCTAAATCTCTGGCCCCCATTGTTTTAATTTAATATACTGTTTTGTTGTGATATCTCAGATTTAGCTTCTGAGTAGTGAAAGTTAGAATGAGATAGTGTGGTTCACTCAATTATATTGTCCATATTGATAGTTATATTTGAATAAATATGTTAATATATGAGCAAAAATTTAAAATATCTACCTTAAATTTTAATTTATTATTTAATATATGCCTATACTACAAAACAATGAAGTTTAGTCTTCTATATTAATTACAGCATAATAGTCTAGCATGGATATTTGATTTATTTTCACTGGAAAAAAGTACATAAGTTGTTTTCAATGTTTTTGATGCTAAGAAATTCTGGGATAACAGCTTCCCACCAATTCATCTATTGCAGGAACATGCTTCTTAAAGCACAGCTAACAAATTGATAGATACGTGGTACAAATTAAACTAAAAATCTTCCTCTTATCAAAGGAAATAATTTTCTGAGTGCCTGCAAATAGGACAATCTATTTGTAAACTAACTATCTGATGAGGTGTTAATATTTACAATATACAAGGAATACCAAAAACTCAAAACAGCAAACAAATGAACAAATGCATAAGCTGATTCAAAAATGGAAAGCTGAAGTAAACAAATATTTGTCAAAGGAAGATATATAAATACCCAGCAGGTAAAAACATATGTAGTCTCTGATTATCAGGACAATCCATGTCAAAAGTCACAATGAGACATCACCTTGAACCAATGAGAATGTTTATTATTAACAAGTGCTCACAGAGATGTGACAAAAAGGTCAGATTTGAATACTGCTATTAAGAATGTACTTTGTGTGGACATGGAAAACAATGTAGAATGTCTTCAAAAACATTGAAATTAGAACTAAGGTGTGTTTCAGCCAATCCACTCCTGGGTATATATTCAAATAAAATAATATCAGTATACCAAAATGTCATCTTTATTCCCACATTACTTGTAGCAATATTTACAATAACCATAAGACAATTTAATTACTCATTGTCTGACGAAGGGCTAAAAATTTTGGTATACTTTTACAGTAGCATATGATGAACATGTAAAAGAATGACACATCTTTTACAACATTAGTAGACCTGATGATTGTCATGTTAAATGAAATAAGTTAGTCACGACAGTTCTAGTATTATATAACTCCACCGTATGTGGAATATTGAACAGTTGATCTCAGTAGTTGAAAGTGAAATGATGGTTAACAGAGTCTAGCAAGAGCAAGGCAGAAGGAGGTGTGAGCAACAGTTGATTAAGGTGTGCATAGTTACATGTAGGTAAAAGCAAGAATATCTGATATTATTTGCAAAGTAGGCAGAATTTCAATAATTGGGATGTACATTTCCAAAGGCTAGAAAAAAAGAAATTTCAATATTTTAACACAGTTTATAATAAAGAATTAGTAAATGATAAAGTAGTTATATTTAGCCAGGGTTAAATATTATGTATATATACAAGCATTAAAATATCATTTTTGCCTCATTAATATATGTAATTCTTAAATTTTTTATGTGCCAGAAAAAAATTAACAAAGGGAATCTAACCAGTATTATAGGAAAAGATAAAACTCTGGTAGACTAAAATATATTGATAAAATTTAATGCATATAAATTTTAAAAGTAACTCCTCTATTGCATCTGCAGAGAGGCTTCCTTTCTAAGAGTACAGATGAAAAAAGGAGAGGAGGAAGAGTCTATGATCTCACGAAAGAGAAATCTGACAAACTGCCTCAGTCACATGATAAAGCCAACAACAACTTTTGTAAATCCCGGTAATACTATGTTTTCTTAAAACAGTGTGTTTTAAAAACATGCTTTGTTTCTGTAGTTGTTCTTCCCAATAAGCCATGACTTCAGTCTTTTGAAACAATAATAGAAGAGATCATAAAATATCTTAAAAATACTCCTCAAAATTGTAAAGTTGGTAAAAACCGAAGAAAGTGAGAAAGTGAGACAGCGCAATTATTTCAGGACCTTTAACTAAGATGTCCACATTTTTATCTTGTTAGTTCACAAAGGCTTCCAAAATAAAATGCTGCAGATTAAGAGGCTTAATCCACAAAGTAATTGTATAAAATGAAGATAGAGTAGGGATGGTTGCTTATGATCCCTTCTAACTTATTGTTGTTTACCTCTAACTATACTACCACATAGTCTTCCTTTTGTGATTATTTGTGTCCATATTCTCACTTCTTATAAGGTAAGTCATCATATCAGAAAGAGCCTATTATAATGCCCTCATATTAATTTAATTTTATGCGTGTCAAAGCCCTCTTCCCAAATATGGTCTCATTCAGAATTACTAGGGTTTAGGTCTCAACATGAGGATTTTGAGGAAAACTCTAGCTAGTCCAAACTATACACAGATCCACTATAACACATTTGCTGCATAATAGATGTTAATATGCTTTGAGAATGTTTTCTTAACACTTATCTGCTTATCAAATAAATTTATATAAAAATATCTCATAAATATTATAGCTGCATAATAAGGGTCAGTATATTCTGTGCAAGGTGTTCATTCTTTTTCAGGTGTGTCTTAACCAGTCTTACCTCTTTGCTATGGTTTGTGTCTGAATATCCCCCCAAAGCCTCATGTGGTCATGGGAAACAGGCATTTTGGAGTCAGTTGAATCTAGAGTTTGTGATTGTTTCATGGTCTAATGCTGGAATTGAATATGGAAGTACTATTCTGGCCCTAGGGCAGGTAGCTTGCATGCAATACAAGGGATGGAAAGAGGCTTGCAATTGCTTTTGCTCTTTTGTGTTGTCATGAACTGTTGCTCTTTTGCCATGTACGGTCTTGACTTATAGGCAGCCAGTTATGTACTGAAACCCATACAAAATGTGAGCTAAATAAATCTTTCCTCCCTTGAGTGTTGGGTATTTTGTCTCAGCAATGAGAAAAATAACTAAGATACTATTGAAACCGTTTAAGTGCAGAATCATTTAGCAATGTAAGTAATCTAAACATATGAGAAAAAATATGGAACAAGGGTCATGTCAGTTGGGTGGTGTTAGGTGTTAGTTTAGTTAAATTCAAAGATTCAATTAAGTATTATTCTTAATCTAGAAAATATGGCAGTGGATATGAATATATACTCATATAGTCTCCACTGAATCAGAACATCCAAAGCAGAAATCAGGATCAATTTTTAAATCAAATGTTCCTGCACCCCTGGAATGGGACAGCCAGACCCAAGCCTCTCCCCATGAGTCAGCACAATTTGCAGACCAAATGTAGAGAGAACAAGGCCACACCAGTATGAAAACCCAGTCTGAGAACTAGCACCATGCATAGGCCACCACTGAACTAGAACAATCAGACCCCAGAACCTTCTGGTACATAGGTTGGGAAACAAGAAGTACCAATACCCTGCCACCTACCTCGTGTAAGTGACAAGCTTATCCAGAGAAACACAAGATGTGATGATAGCTGGCAAGGTGAATTTCAACTGGATGCTTGTGGTGCTTTTGTATTTCACTAACATTGCAGATCTAGGACCAATGGTCTGATTATAGGTTCAGAGGATAATGGTATGCAGTGTGACATCTAGGGGGATCACCCTTGTAGGGTTGCGCCATTGTTGATTCCTTATGGTCTTGTTTTGAAGTGCTATATCATTTCCATTGTTTTTATGGATTAGGTTTTATTCTATTTTGTTTTGTTTGATTATGTCAAATCCAGTGGCAGTAACAGCTATTTCAAAGAGGGCAAGATATATTATGTAGCAATTAGATTTACAATTGACTTTTGAAGTACTTTATTGCATTCATTGTTTTGTTTTTGTTGCTTTTATTCTATTCTGTTTTATTTGATTTTTACTATGTCTAGTTATCTGCAGCTATTTGGAAGATACCAAAAAGCATTATGGTAACTATTGTTGATTTCATAATGTTTGAAGTCCTGTATCTCTCACACTTGTTTGTTTTGATTGGTTATATTCTGTTTTACCCTCTTTAAAATTTAAAAAAAATAGTCAATTTATGAGAAGTAAAAGAAATCACTGCCTAGCTCAAGATGTAGTACTGCAAGAACTCACAGTATAAATTTAAAAAATGATTCAGCCTACGAAATAACAATTCCACAATAATAACTTAATTGGAAGTTAAAAAAAATTCTTGAATAACAGTTTAAAACATTGATGCTAAAGGACAGTGAACTCATACTTCATATTTTGTTTCATGATCTAAAATTGTACAATTATAAATTATTTTTAATAGCTCAGTTAATTCTAAACAGTTCCTACAAGTGTTATATTATTGCTTGGTCATCTCTCATTTCAATTTGTAACTTCTTTGGACAAATTCATGCCATGTGTTATTTCTTTTCATAATATAGTTACTTATCACTGTTTTTTTTCCTATTACACTATAACATGCTCATGTTAGGCTGTTGTGCATAAGTAAGACCATTTCCTTTTAGAGATTTTGATTTTTCTCCTTGTCATTAATAGTCAAAGAAAATGTTCAGTGAAGAGAAAAAACACAACTGGGATTGAAGTGACAGGGAGTTATACTTTTTAAAAATATAAGATAAAAACATAAGTTTGACCTTGAAACATATATAGCTAAAAGTTTCTCTGGAAGAAAAATGACATCAAAATAGGAAGTGCTAAGAAGAAAGTAGATAAGTTAAAACTTTTTTGTATTTGAAAATTTTTATCAAAGTTGTAAACATCTAACACATATGCTTAAATAAAAAAATAGCAACATAGAAGTGTAAACATATGAATATACAAGTAAAACTGGACAGTGGTAGTCATCTGAAAACTTGTGAATTTTGAAATTGACAGTGTATAATGTAAATAACAAAAAATAGACAATCATGTTTTCCTAAAATTGCTATACACATACATGTATGTGTGTCCATGTATAAATTCAAGTCATTTAAAACTTTTATCTAAAAATTGTTCTGATTATTGTTGTTGATTTTACTTCTGGTGATGCTTTTTTGTCTTCTCCTTTCTATTAGAGTCTGTCAGAATATATTCTGTGTGTGTGTGTGTGTGTGTGTGTGTGTGTGTTAGTCTGAATTAGCTATTTTTAATGTCTAATTCTAAACAGTTCTTACAAGTGTAATACCATTGCCTTTTCTCTTTCATTTTTATTTTTAGCTTCTATGGACATTTTTGCCATTTTCTGACACTATATTCTTTCCATGTATTGCACTCAAAAAATATTCAGGGGCTGCAGCAACATACAATCCTGTTTAGGGTTATGCAATTTTTTTGAAATTTCATTTTTACTTTTCAATCAGTCATACTTTATCATAGTTATTCTTGACAGTTTGCAAACATGCTCTTACTAAGCCCTTGAAATATGGCATGAGGTAGTATTTTCTAGCCCTTTCAATATATCTGAAATTCTCTTTCATAAAGATGCATATTTTCCTATCACAATAGTAGTGATATATTGAAAGAAAGGAGATTATTCATTTTTTACCATCTTTTTCTCAAATTGTACTTGAAAGTTTTCTTTGCTTTCCATTGTGTAACATCTCTGTAAGGTGTCAGTATGATCAATATCCTGTCCAGTTTCAATATTGTATAAAATTTACACAATAGTATTGTATGGTTACCTGTTGATTTATATAAACCATTTGAGACAACAACACTGAAAATAATTGAAATTAATAAACTACTCCAAGCTTTTGTCTTGTAAACATCAGTAGAACTTAAAGGAGGAATTTGTTAGGTATTTCACCATTGCTATCTTTTTATTTGAAATTCCAAGTTCCTCATTTTTTTAAAAAAATAAAAGCATACTGTTGGCTGTTTTAAATGTATATATATATATATGCACAGAAATGATCTTTACAAATAATAACAGCCTATATGTCCATCAACAGATGGATAAAGTAAATGTGGTGAATACAATGAAGTATTACTCTGCCATACAGAAATATAAACTTGAGTCATTTGTTGGAAAATGGAAGTATCCAGAACAATAATATTAAGTGAAATAAACCGGACACATAAGCCTAACTGTACATGGTTTCTCTTATATGGGAAGACCAAAATATTAACAGAGAGAAAAATAAAAATTAGATATAGGAAGAAGAGAGATGGATGTTTCTCAAAGGGGAAGGGGATCAGTAAGTGGATTGGGATGGCAGTAATGGGACCTGAAAAAAGGAATCCAGGTGTGTTCTGTACACATACCAAGTCCCCACACAAGGCATGTAAACATCATGTACTGTAAACATGCCCTAATAAAAAGTAATAGAATTACTTCACAGAAAGTGTTAGGGAATTTGCCCTGAAAATCCAATTATAGTTCTATTGCTTCCAGAGATTTACTAAAAATAAAAATATTGAATTTCACTTTCTTTTCATGTTAAAAGAGACTAAAATATTTGCACATATAATTCAACTGTGATTGTGCAGGACTATAATCTCAGCTACTTAGGGGACTGAGGCAGGGGAATCTCGAACTGAGACCAGTTTGAGCAGTTCAGTGAGATTCTGTCTCAAGATAAAAAATGAGCATATAGTATTTAAAATAAAAAGTGAATATATAAGTAATGCCTAAGCTTGTATACAGATCAGCAGTAGGATGCTTGATGACCATGTCTGAAGTGCTGAGTCCATCCCATAGTATCAGATAAAAATAATCATTTCACTTATTAACTGTTTATAAGGATATCATTCTTAATAATCAGAATCCAGAAAATTTGAAGATTTATCTTTTCTCCCAAACAAAAGAAAAATGCATTATTTTCCTCTTCATTAAATGCTTTATCTTGTTACCATAAAGGAAATAATTGGCATGGGTTAAATAATAGTCACAAAATATGGTCTACCCTCTGTTACATATATCAATTATTCTATATTTTCTTTTCAGAAATTTTAAAGAAATACCATTGATATGAGTTGAAGGCAAAATCTGAATCAGAAAAATGCTGATTTAAAATCACAGAAGCCAGAATGAAGAAGCAGTGAATAAAAATGAATAAGTACAACAAATGAGAATAATAGCAAATATTGTTGATATTTATCCAATGATAAAGTTAAGTACTTTAAATCTAAATATTAGATACATGAATTTTTACAAATATATTCATAACAAAAAGCAATGTAAAAACCAGTCTAAATTGCATGATACCTAATTACCATAGAAGACATCTGTTGGCCTCTGGAGGCAAAAATATCTTACTATTAATTATTTAACTCATATAATTGGTTATTTAGTTTACGTAGTTTTATAACAATTCACTTTCACAAAGCTTGAAATGTAAGTCTGATGGATGATTTTGCATTTTTCTAGTGAGTAGAAAATTGAGTTACATTCTTCAGGAAGATCCTGAAATAAGTTCTGTTTAGATATTAAGATTTTCTTTTTACCACACTGTTTACTATTTTCTTTATTGTAAAGACAGTCTGACATTAAAAAATTTCTTCTTGGATCATCCTTAATCATTTCTGGTACATAACAATCCTTCTTCAGCTGCTCACTTATCTAAATGTTACATTTACATAATGCCAAATATAAAATACACTGTTTTTATTCATATATGGTTTATATTTTTTTCCTTCATCTTTTTCTTTCCTTGTATCCTCTTGGACATCTATTTATCATCGCCAATCTATTTATCATCTAGTATATTTCTATCTCGTGCAATTAGTTTTTATATTGCTTTTAATTTTAATAAACATTATAACACTGTTCTTTTTAAATATGATTTTCCACATGTGGTACATACTATTTGCCCACATTTAGAATGTGCAGACCTCAGGAGGATGGAATATCAAACATCTGCTAGTTTTATTGTTAAATATATCAAAATGAACCTTTAAAGATATATTCTAAACAATTCTTGGCTCAGATATCAATTTTATGTCTTCTGTCCTCCTGGATGTGGGCAGGGTTGAGGACAAATGTGATTGATAGGCTGCTGATTGTTGCAGAGATCTGCAGCATCTCGGGTAGGAAAGGCAAATGCTCAAGAGTGAGGCTGGATGTCTTCCCGGGGGATCTTTAGTGTGAGCTCCCCACCGACCCAATGAAGTGGACTGTGGCTCTCCTCTGTTGTGTCTTCTGTTTGGGGATCCTAAACTGAGGAGCTTTCCCTTTATCCCTTTCAGAGTCTTTCTCAATGCCTCCTGCATTATTTCCACAGACTACACTGTGCCTATCAAGATGGAGATGTGGAAATAAGTCTGTCTTGTATCTTCTGGATCCAAAGCCAATATTTCTTTATGTAATATCTTTGATCTAAACATGAGAAAGATGACTAATTTTAAACTAAAATTTCCTTTTTCTCTGATGTTTTCTCAGTTTCTCTGATGATGTAGAGAAAGAATCAAGGGCTTTGAGTGTACTTAACATATTTTATATTAATGTGCCACATGTCCAGCCAATAAAACACTTTTTAAAAGAATGTACAATTTATGTGCACTCATTTATATGTGTGTATGCATGTATGCACATATATACACACACATGCCCATTTATAAAAGAGTATCTTATGCTTTATCACTCATCACTAATTTCTCAAGAAGTCTAAGTAATTTTATATTTCTATTTGGTCACAGACTGCTATTCAAGTCATAAAAGCTTATAACAGAACAGAAACTTTGGAAACAATAAATTGTTTTCTCTGTCTACTCAATGAGGTGGGTTTGTGAGCAACAACATAGGAATACAAGCAGCCAAATTGATAACGTTGAAATTTAATTAACGGAGCTCAGGACACCCGTATATGGACCAACCACCCACTTCAAAGTCCAAAAAAGTGGCCCCAATTGGAAAGTTACAGAGCTTTTAAAAGACAGAATCACAAAAAGACATCCTGTTGGAAACAATTTAGCTAGCTTCTGACATTAATTTTTTGGTTGATGCCTGTATCCTGCTTCTTTTGTCGAGCAGGTTAATTTTTCTCCTGAAGGTACAGCTTATTCTGCTTTTCTCATAGGACTTATATCTGAGTAATTTTCCATTTTCTTGGATCAAATACAGGGCACTAGTTAAACGCAGGGCTCAAGATGGCATCAGTTATGCCAAGCTACAATATTCCCCACTGGTTTTAGTGCATGAATCAAATCCTTGATTTCAGGTCATCCTTTTAAAAGTCATCTTCCACATCTACATTGTGCAGATCCTTGTATTGAGAATTCCCAGGGAATTTTTAGTGTGAGCTCCCCACCGACCCAATGAAGTGGACTGTGGCTCTCCTCTGGTGTCCAGGAGAGGAGAGGATGGAGGCTACGTGGACCATAACTCTTTATTGAATTCCAGCTCTCATTCTATATCTCCTGTGTGGAGGACAGAAGACACCCCACCCATCTGTTGTGTCTTCTGTTTGGGGATCCTAAACTCTGTTGTGTCTTCTGTTTCCCATTATCCCTTTCAGAGTCTTTCTCAATGTATAACCGGTAATATAATAGATTGGACTCACCTTTGGATATAACACATTAAACAGTTTATGATGTAGGGGCCAATAGTAATGGCCAGAACCATCTCAGCTAGTGTAAGACTGTTTGTACAGGCAAACCAAGTTCCCAGCAAGGAGACTAAATGTTGGTTGAGGGGGTGAGAGACATTTTGTACATGCACAATTGAATTACAATTAACCCAAAATGGGCAGCACTTCAAGGGAAAATTTACAGACTGAATACAAAGTCCAAAGCCCTGAATGTTTCCCAAAGGGAGAGACTTAGGTCCCTGCCCCCACCAGCATGAAGAACCAGAAGCAAGGTTTGAAGTTTTACAATCAGGGTTTGATTATTGGTCCCAGCAATTCCATTCACAGCAAGCCCAACATAATAGGAGTCTCAGAATTTAAGCATAACCAACAGTCTTGAGTAATGTTGAGGGATAAACTATTAAGAAATTTAAACATCAGTTCCAGAGATTGGAAGACAGGGCTCTCAGGCTGTAATTGTACTGGGGCTTGAAGATGTTGTTTGAGGACAGATGGAGAGATGGGGAACTCATGGCGGAGGTAACTGCTCCAATGGGAAACCCCTTTGGTGGCAAGGCAAGCCCATCGAGGGGGCCTATAGGTCTGAATGGATTGAATACATCTTGATTTCCTCTGGATGGTAAAGTGTGAACCAGGATCCCACCCAGTGACATAGAGGTGAATGCCCCAAGTTTTTCCTCCTTACAGGAAGAATCTTTTGATTGCGTAAGCCAAAATAAAATGTAGCCCTTATGGAAGTCATACTTAGCAGACAGATAAGGATCATTATGTGACCAAAGGGCTACAGTTTCACAACCCCATGGAGTTTCGTGTCAATAATAATAATGGGGCAGGTTTGACCCAGAACTAGTGGAACATCCATCTACTTTAGAAATAGCTAGACACAAACAGAAGGGAATATTTGGGTCTGATGCAAAAAACCCACCTGGAATTCAGGCAGCTGACACAAGGCCAGTGTATGCAACATTTTTTGTGTCAATCCTCCCCATGATTGAACAGAGGGTGATGTTAAGAAGGGGATTTCCAAGGCTTCTGGTAGAGGGTAGGGTTACTCCATCTGAAGTTCTAGTTATAACCCACATATAAGCTACAGGGCAATGGTTCTTCATGGGAATGGGTGGAATAAAGAAGATTATACACATAAACAAACTTAAAGTCTGCATCTTTGGAGCTTAACCTTTAAAGAGTCAGAAGACTTTTTGATAGTCAACTTAGCTGGAGTCTCTGGTCCTATAAGCTTGAAGTGGGAGTGATAAATCCAATGGCTCTTTCCAAAAACCTTGACGGCTGTGGAAGTACTCACAGTGGCTGTGCAGGGTCTTTCCCAGTGGGCACCTAAAGATGTGGGCTGTCTCTTTTTGATGTAGATTTGGTCACCAGGTTGAGCTGCCAGTGAGTCATCAGGCCTTTCAGGAATGGTCTGGTGGCCCTGGAACAAGTGGTGTGTCAAGTGCAGGAAGGGCTGGAGAACCTGTAAGGACTTAACAAGTTCTCCATTAGTGACAGCAGCCAACATGTGATTTTGCACATGGGCAAAGAGGGTGGTTGGCCATACATGGCCTCAAAATGAGTAATACCCTGGAAGTAAGGGGTATATCATGCATTCAGAAGGGCAAAAGGAAGACTTACCCAGTTTTTACCAGTCTCAAGAGCCAGTTTTGAAATAATTTCCTTTATGGTTCTGTTCATCCTCTCTACTTGGCCTGAACTTTGAGGCTGGTAGGTACAATGTAATTTCCAATTGATTTCTAAAGCTGCAGCTAAATTTTGAGTGATCTGAGCTATGAGGGCTGGGCCATTGTTGGACTCCAGGGAGGTGGGCAAACCAATCGAGGCACTATCTCATACAGGAGTTTCTTAGCTACCATGAGAGATGATTCATTCTGAGTGGTGAATCCTTCAGTCCATCCAGTGAATGTGTCTATGAGAACTAAGAGATATTTATGTCCTCTTGTTCTCAGGCCAATTTCAGTAAAGTCTTTCTCCTAGTGGTCTCCAGGGCTAAGCCCTTGTCTCTTTTGAACATCAGTGGGAGCCAACTTAGAGTTCATTCAAAGACATTGTGGGCATTTTTGGTTGACCTCTTTAGTCAGGTGAGATAAATAGGGGATAAAATAATGTCCTCAGAATAACTGGACTAATTTAGTTCCTCCTAAGTGGGTGACCCAGTGGGTCTCCTCGATGATCTGGGGGCCTAACAATTTTAGGATGAGAATTTGCCCATCCACTTAGGTCTGCCAGCCTTCTGGAGAGAGTTGGGCCTCTAAGCTCTTGGCTAATCTGAAGGCTGAATCTGAGTAAGACAGCTTGGGTAGTATGGGTGGCCAGGGAGCTGGGAGGAACATTATAGGCCCCATTGGTTTTAGTGCTACCTCTCTGGTTATCTTATCAGTAAGCGAATTTCCATGACTTATTGGGGTCTTCTCATTGGTGCCCCACAAAATGTATAATGGAAACCTTTTGGGGCAACCAAATGGCAGCCAGGAGGTCTAAGATTTTGGGGGGCATTCTTGATCTTTGTTTCTGCTGAAGTTCATAGTCGTCTTTCCTGATAAATGGCCCCATGTACAAAGATGGTAGCAAATGCATACCAACTGTCTGTATATATATTTATAGATTTATTTTGTCTCCATCTTAGGGCTTGAGTTAAGGGCTATCATTTCTGCCTGCTGAGCTGAAATTCCAGACCCTAAAGCTTGGGCCCATATTACCTCAGTTTCAGTTGTCACTGTTGCTCCTGCCACTTGAGTAATTTGATGGAGGCAACTGCCACCATCTGTGAAAAAGATGGCTTCAGGCTGGGCAACCAGGACATCAGTCAGGTCAGCTTGCAGGCTTGATACCAAGTCAATAATGTCCATACAATTATGTATTGGCATTGAGGGGTCATCATCCGGCAAGAGAGTTGTCTGATTGAGGGCAGAAGTAGACAGGAACTTGATGCAGTCAGTATCCAGTAAAAGGACTTGGTACTGTACAGTGCGAGTGTTGGCAAGCCACTTATCTGGAGGCGACTGCAATAATGTCTCCACAGTATGCGGGGCCACTATTTGGAGTCTCTTGCCAAAATTCAACTCAGTGGCTTCCCTGGTGAGTATTGTGGGGACTGCAACTGTCCGTAGGCAATTTGACCACCCTGCAGCCTTGAGGTCTAATCGCCTGGAAAGATAGACAACAAACCTGTTCCCGGGTCCTAGATACTGGCTTAAGACCCCTTTTCTATCCCATAACTCTTGGCCACATGTAATTGGAAAGATTTGGCTAAGTCAGGGAGGGCAAGGGTTGGAG